>JAJJWN010000310.1:0-51266 GCA_021655885.1 Fusarium abutilonis
ATTCATATGCTTAAATCTAGTGTCTCTAACAGAGCCGCTAATATTTATCACGTTCAGTAACATCTGAGTATACAGGTGCCTTCTTCTCCCTGACAAGATTTCTGTATAGGCTTGAGTAGATCAAGGGCAGCACCAACCGGCAGCCTGAGTAACATCGTTAATTCGGAACAGACACGAGANNTAAGGTAGGTTAGCTGATAGGCACTTCTATATAAGTGTAAAGCGTAGTCCTTACATTAAACCATCTGGCCGCTTTGCCGTCTAGAGCACAGCCTGCAGTCTCACTGCAGGCGGCAGAGGCAAAAGGCGTAAAGGCCATAGCAAGAATGGTAATAGTAAAGGGGCGCATCTCGATTTATAGTAACTAATAAGATTGTATTTTTAATAAGGTAATGTTAGATATAACTTATTATTAGGAAAGGCCGTATATTATATAGGTTATAATACGAGCTCTATTAAGACCTATAGTATGATTTCTACCTTAAATAATAATAAGTTGTCCGGACCGGAATACGACATAATAATTATCCTACTAGTATAAAGGTCTCATATAGAGCGATCTTTACTAATAATATAGCGGAAATCTTACTTTAAATATAAGGTAGTATTTTGAGGCAATAAAAACCAGCTGTATACGTCTGATTAAAGTATTATATCCGTCCTAAAGCGGGGATATAACGCGTCAGAGGTAACCTTATGGAGTTTATAGTGTGGGATAAACGTCTCAGATTTAAATCTAATATATCCGTAAGCATCTAAAATTATCTGCCGATTTATAATATATAATATTAAGTATAACGTATATAATAAGCATGTAGCGCAGGTAAGTGTGCGGCGTAACAATTTCAACCTTCTAACTAGATATCGCAATAAAAACACAATAGACTGACTATCTGATTATTTGGAATTAGTTACTATATTCTTCTCCAGAGGCCTGAATACCCTCCTGACACGTTCTGGCATTATGCCCAGTCTTCCCGCATATTCCATATCGCCGAACCCTTGGTCGCGCTGAACTTCCTTAACTACCACTTCTCGACGATTTGGCAGCTACCTGGGTATCTACATCTAATCAATTAGATCTCTGCCTTCCTGTATAGCTATACTCCCTCTATTCTATAGTCTAGTTCTTTTTGCCCTGCGGCGTTGGGAAAGTATCTTATTTACTTGTTGAAGGTTTCGCATCTCTGCCCTTAATAAGGTAGCCTCATACATATTCTCCTTAACTGCCTTTGTGAGAGAGTTTAAAGCTTTAATAATTGATTCTAGAGAGCTACTTTTGCCATCTGATTGGATGCCATACTTCGCAATTGTGTTCTGTATAAGCCTACTGTATTAATGTTCATCTAAATCGCGCCGCATTATTTAATTTTCGTCCGTGCCACCCTTGGAATCTCCCGACGTTCAACCGAAAACCACCCCTAGATTCTACACTTTCTGTCCGTGCACATTGATACGGTAACAAGGTTCAATTTAATCAGAAAACACAACAGGGTAATATAGCATGCACAGGACAAGGTACAAGTTTCAGATAGTATATTCTCTTAAGACAGAACCAAAGTCTGGTTCAGGATGTATACACAACACTCTCGGATCTTTTATAAGTAGCCTTGACAACGCCGTCCAAATACAAGTCCCTAGATGTGGTATCTTAACGTCTAAAACCCCCCCAAAAAACTCCAATTAAGCAGGACTCTATATCATGACATTTTACCACTCCAGACGATCGTCGCACACCAGCTTGACGTCGAATCGCTCCTCACCCTTCCAGACCTTGCTGCCGGAGTTGCACTCGGCCACAATTGTACGAAGGTCACTAATCATGCCACCAGGTCCACTGGCAAACACTGTCGTGGGACCAGAAATGGTCTTGCTCACAAAGTCCTTGATGAGCTTAGGTAAGTTGGGATGTCGGTCCTCATCAAGCATGCCGTTGCCAATCTTGGAAACGCGCACATCAGTACCGCAGACACAGTTGTCCTCCACGGCGGAAGAAGACGACGTCGATGCCGATGATGAGCCAACCGGTTTAGAATCATCGGTAACAGCTTTCTCATCCTGTCCTCGAAGTAGGGATGCGTTCCTTGTGTCTCGTGTTGCGTAAACTCGGATCTTAAGGTTGAGCGCTTTCTTAGCTTGCTGGAGGAGATCCATCTCCTCCTGAATCCATTCAGCATCAGACGCATGGCGGATAGCCCAGATGAGCTCGATATTGCGGTCTCGGCAGATGGGTGATCGTGCGAGTTCGAGGAGTACGGGGAGTACATAGGCGATACCAGTGCCACCAGCAACACAGACGATGTTTGTGTCAGGTGCGACGTGATCCATGGTGGCCTCGCCATAAGCGCCAGTGAGAATGACAGAGGTGGTTGCTTGCTCGGAGCCTTCGCACTTCTTGGCTGCTAACTCGGCCATCTTCTTGGTCTCGCCCTTCTTGGCGCGCATGATGTACGAGTGCTTCACGACGCCCTTCTCGACGATAGGAGCATTCAGGGGAGTAAACGGGTGAGACTGCCAGATGCTGCTCTCGGTGAAACAGAGGAAGTAGTGCTGGCCAATCTTCCAAGGATCCTGGTCGTTCTCGAGGTCGAATCGTAGGAGATCACCATGCTCAGGATCAGGAAATCGGGTGATGACAGCTTTGGCGGCCTGGAAACCCATGTTGCCAGAGGGGAGATGGTGGTAGTGCAGGTAAGCAGATCGAAGGAGTCGAAAGCCACGATCCATGAACCAGAACAGGAGCGAAGGGAGCAAGAAACACTTGAGCTGCATCCAGTGACCCCAGCAGGCACCGATGTAGATCATGGCGAGGACATAGTGAGACTTTCGAAAGAACTCGTAGCCTGTCATGCGAATTCCCCAAGGAGTGCTACCAATCAGCATAAGAGTCAGCAGGATCATGGCTACAATGCCCCAGATCATGTAGGTCTGGGTAATCCACTCGATGGCGACTGTAGGCTGGGGCTGGTAGAGTCTAATTTCAACAATGCACCAGGCGATGGTGTGAAGTGCGCTCTGGACATAGATCACATAGCCCAGCCAGCGATGCAGGAAGATGAAGCTCTGGTAAGGCACACCAGTGATGAGAGAGAGAATGGACTCTCTGCTAGCCAACAAGATAGACAGAGGGGTTAGGGCGTAGGCCAAGATTCCAATTCGATCAGACCAAGGGCCGAGAGTTGTGCGAGTGTTGTAGGTACCAGGCATATTCTTAACGGGAGTGATCCAAGTGCGATAAGCCATGCCGACGAAGCTCCAGACAGTCAGATAACCAACAAGAGACAACAAGATGACGACTTGAAGACGGGTGGTACGGCCGAAGATAAGGCGACATGCATCTGGGAGAAAGTATCGGCGTGTAAAGGAGCTGATGCTGCGGCGAATCTTGGTCAGACCGCCCTTGGAGCTCACTCCCAAAGCAATGGGGGCAGACGAGGGTTTGCCGATATGACGGAGAATAGCCCAGATGAAGATTATGCCGAGAATGGTAGCCCAGAGGATGCCGGAGTAGAGCATACCAAGGTCGTGAGCGTAGTAGACGAGGTCGAGGTATTCACAAGAGCCTTGGTCGTTTGTGCAAGGAAGAGCTCGGTCAGCGTATCCCCAGTGAGGCTCGAGTGTTGCAGCCTCGCTCATGTTTTGGATGTGGCGAGCATCCAGCTCGTGAAGGGATGCCATTGTGATAATTGTAATGATGGATTCAAGCGACAATGATAATATCAAGACTTGTTTATCATAGGCTCAATGGCAACAGATTCAACTGTCTCCCATCCAGCGGGCAGTCAGTAAGGAAGAGTAAACACGGATGAATAAATATCGAGTGACAATGAAACCAAAAGTTAAAGTAAAAGACGTGATGCCATTAGATAGAAATAAGAATTGAGCCACCAGCCCAGAGTCCCACCAAACAACCCGGTTGACACTCCAGGTCGTATCCTAAGCGTCGCCACGTCCTTGAGCATGTTTGAGGTTTTAGAGATAATGGAGACGGAAGACGGGAACCAGACCATATCGGGTAAAAGAATCCTGCTTATTTGCTCAAATATGCCTGCTTAAAGATTCACCCAGAAGTTAGAACAATCCTTGTGAGCAAATGCGATGAGACGAGATGGAGTTGAGCAAAAATGAGCACGTTTTCCAGGGATCTTTTGGTGGAAACACCGCTACTGGCCCCACTAAAAGCTCCGTAAACTTTGGGGATCGCCGGAATTCGAGGCCTTAATGCTCCCTTTTTGAGCTGGTTAAAAAGGTGCTACAAAGTCAATGCATGGGGTTTCATGATGGGCATGGGATAAGATCTTCATCCATTAATAACTGTCTCTTGCCGCCCTCGGACAAAACCTTGACGATTTGCTTTACTTTTGTGGCTGCATCTATACTTCTTAATTCTCCGGCTTCCTCACAAGTCTTGGAACGTGGGCACTTCAACTCCTGAATACCTAACATTTATCTCCTGAAGCAACCAACTGTCCATATTTGTTTCAGATATCATCAACTTTTCAGCGCATCCTGCAACTTGCAACATCTGCGGTCCACAACTCATCTACTTGGCCGACTTTTGTGTGAGAAATCACAAAAGTCTTCAAGATGGATGGCATGGAGGGAATGGACCACGGCAGTGCCGCGTGTAAGGTTGAGGTGAGAATCACCATCCTGATGGATCTCTGGCAATCAAGCTGTAACTAACAATTACCAGATGCTATGGAACTGGAACACAATTGACTCCTGTTTCCTCGCCGAATCTTGGCAAATCAAGAACCAAGGCATGATGGCCGCGACATGCATCGGCACCATTCTCCTAGTGATCCTCGTCGAGTTCTTCCGCCGAATGGGCAAGGAATACGATGCCCTTCTTCAACGAGGATTCCAACGCCAAGCTACGACCCACAACGTTGCTCTCGCCGCCGCAGGATGTACGGGTGCTATTGCGCCCACACGCCAGACGCTCACCTACCGCGCTTCGCCTCTTCAGCAGCTCGTTCGCGCCTTTATCCACGCCGTGACGTTTGCAGGCGCCTACATCATCATGCTGTTAGCCATGTATTTCAACGGCTATGTCATTATCAGCATCTTTATCGGTAGCGGATTGGGCAAGTTCTTTTGCGACTGGCTGGTTGTGAGGATTGAACTTGAGGGGTTGGAGGGTCCAGAGGAGAAGTCGAAAGGAATCGAGGAGACGACCATCTGCTGCGGTTAGATGTTTGTGGTTTCGTTTCAAAGGAGCTTTGAGACATGGCTATCTTTTTGCGTGATGAATATATTTTTAGCGATACCCGTACGGAGTTATGTTTTAGTTTACTTTATCAAACAATCATGTCTTTTTGGGCAGTCAGGCAGCTGCACAACTACGAGAGAATCCTGCTGACTCGCCGTAAGCCTTCCTTGAACAGCAGGCTAATTCATGATTTCCAGATTTTGTTCATGGAGGACTTATATTGACAGGCTAATCAAGTACGCGAAACCATCAAGGAGCCAGCCCATGGACAATCGAAAGACTGTTCCATCACGGTCACCCAAGGTAGCCTTTACGATCTCTACGTGCCTGAATCACAAACAAATGAGTTGCCTTGCTGCCAATCAAAGACCTCGGTTTCCTTATTGACCTCGATACCAGTTACACTCGTGCCTACCTAGGTATGGAGTGAAATGCACCTTGTGGGTGACTAACCATCAAGGTAGTTTCTCATCACAAGCCCAGCTACTTGGCGGAAGTTAACTCCCTATGATGCAAACTGCTTACTAGTTACAAAACTGTCATATTGAATCTGAAACAAGATCAAGATCTCATACCTACATTAGCCAAGTACGAAGAACGCCATGATTTGAAGTCCAATCAGCCAGCTCAAGAGGATTAGTCAACAGCGGGAAGCTATACGACGTCCTAGTTTAAGCACATAGTAGGTGACTAGTCAGATGTCTCGACAAGGATGTCATCCGGGGCCGTCTTCTGCCACTTGTTGTATTGGGGGTAGTGGAGTAACACTTCGAAATAACTTGCTCATATTCCGCTCATGATATAGACTTTTAGACTCTTGGCCAAGGAACACTCGAGGAGAAGATAAGAGGCATAGCCTCTTCTTTGTAAGGATCTTGCCACCATCATGAGGGAGTTGGTCGAATTATGAAGAGGACGCATGAGGAGGCTCGTGATGGATCTGTGATTAGATAGGGGATCGAATGTAGCTTACAAAAGTCAGAGCGGCCTGAGACGAGGATGGTGGCTTTTGCGCTTTTGAGAGAGTCCCTTCATAAATATATGCTCAATCCAGCTCCAACCAACTTATGACCTGGGGTGATTTATATCGAAGCAGCCCCGGTCGCCGTCAGATGGACCACGCCATAGATCAATCGACCACCTAGAACATTCTTGTAAGATTCGTCAGTCAATTATATGTCAATACACTACTTTATGACTATTAATTCTGTGGTATTCTTTTTTCTTTCTTTCTGATAAAATATCATCTTTACTGTTACGAATCATACGCAGCAAGCCACCACTATTATGTCCTCCTACTCAAGTCTATCAAGTTCCTACTCAGGATCACCAACTTCTAGTGCTGCATCACTGTCCTTCCATCACCGTGTCTCTTCTCCTGAGAACGAAAGCAGGAACATGAGAGATGAGATGGGCATCATCAGAACATGGTTCTCAGTGCTGGACGACAACGAGCGATCATCTGCCCTCACATCTATTGCAGAGCTGCCTAGCCTGCGAGAGATTGAGCCTATGATCCAAGCACTCAAGGACCGCAAGCGAGAGTTATGGAGACAACAAGAAGAACTCGTCATCCAACCTCCAGTGAAGCCCAAATGGACAATGCCGGCATTTCCACACAATTCTAAGGATCCTCGATGGGTAGCCAAATGGCTTCGAGCGTTGAGACTGCACAAATACGAAAAGTGTCTATCAGGAATGTCTCCAGACCAAGTATTGCGTCTAGATGACGAGGAATTGCAACAATTGGGTATCGACACTGTCGGCGCAAGAACGAAACTGCTTCGAGTAAGTGTTCCTAGAAGATGGGACCTGGAGGATTGATAAACAACAACTCCTAACATGTCACAGGCGATCCATACTGAATAAATTCTGTACACCCTATTTGTATTACCATCAGCTGGCCAGCAGGCTTGGCCATGACAACCACCTCAGTCATGATACAGTCCAGTACTCAAGGGAGGCTCACCCTCTGGAATATTTCATTTTAAAGGAAGGGTTAGCGAATAACAGTACCACGTATATACCATGTTATCAAGGCGAACAGGTAAAAGGTCGCCAAGTGATCGATAGATGGTGGCCTGAGATCTGGTGGTAGTGGTGTTGATGTGGTTTGACAAAGGAAGGCAATGGCGTTGGGGTATGGATATGGATATGGGGAAATAGAAAACTACGCCGAATCCGGCATTCCAATAGTCTTGGGCGTACAGGTTGTCACAGTTTTGGCAAATACATTTTTTCTTTGTCGCTACAATGAGTCCTGTCATGCAATTATTGTGCTGTTAGCATCTGAGACGTGGCGATCAGCGGCAGATCTACGATATAATGCTTGCCTGACCAGATCGAGCGTGACCAGAGTTGCGGGTGAATCACGAGGCTCTTGGCCTTGGACCTGAGCTAGCAGTCACTGTCACGCAGTTCTCACTACACCGCAAACAAAGCATCCAATTGGAATATACACACAGGTCACATTTTCCTCGTGCTTCCATTCTTGGCTTACGTTGCATAAAACCCAAGGTAACAAGCTGTTGGTGCATGCGCAACCTACCTAATGCTAATAGGTAGCTCAACTCAGCGGATACTCGGTAGCTAATAAGGCAAGTATCTCACATCTCACTCAATGGAACTCGAAGCTCTTTGATCCTCAAACAACCAAACGGCAATGAATAATGGCCACCACATCACCCAACACCACTAGCACCCCAAAGCGAAAGCGTGGAGAAGAAATTTGGATATCACCTATTCAGTTCTCTTTCGAACTTGATCCTCTATCATTCTCCTCTTCCTCCAACCCCGAAGATGGCAGTAATAGTCCCCGTTCAAGGGTCGCCCACAAGTTCCGTGGTCTCGCACTGGAAAGTGGGGGCGGGGCAACAGTCAACAGCGACGACAGCGATACTCTCATGGGGGAGTCGATGAGGAAGCGTCAGAGGCCAGATGAGACAATGGGAGATGCACCGCCAACAGTACCAATACATCAAGTCGTAGATATCGACGGAAAGTCTGTGCTACCCTCCAAAGAACAAGAACCGCTGCAAGGCCTAGCTCAGGATTCTCGGCAACCTCACCCGCAGAAGCAAACAAACGGCGACCTGCATCATGCATACCCATCCATCAACCGCCTATCCGAATCAAAATCCAGGGTCAAGAAGAGAACTGGGTCGCCACCACTACGCATGAAACGGTCAGCCAGACGGCCATTCGACGACCCGGATGAGGAGGATGTCGAAATTGTCGACCCCGTCAGAGCCGCACTGACGTGGCACGAAGACGAGATCACTATCTACGACCCCGAGGACGAGGATGACGACGGCACTGGAATCAACGGAATCGGATTCAAGCCAACCCCAGCTCTCGCCCAAGCTCGTACCATGAAGCGCAGACAGCAGATGGCCGAGTATCGCAAACGAGAGGAAAGCGAGGCACGAGCCCGTCGCAGCCAACGACGAGGTTGCGGGTCAGGAATCAAGTTCAGATCAGAGGAGCAGTCTCCGCCAAGAAAGGTCCGGTTCATGGACACGGATACCCCGAATATTGCAATCACCACAGGATAACGACATTACTTGCACGTATTCGGCACCCGGGTTTGGAGCATGGCAGTTTTGCTGAACGTTGAGGGCGTCCAGTTGGCATGTTGGGCGGTTTTGCAGGCATTTATCATTTTATAACCTATGGCGAATTGAAGCAAGCGGTATCTGGACCGCTGATACATCTTTCATTGCTTTCTTTGACGGTTTACAGGTTGGGCGGGAACTTGAGAATTGCGGGAGAGGATACATCAGAGGCCTTAATAGGCCGCTCTATACCCTGATCTCTAAGAGATCACCTATGCAGCACGATTTGGTACTGAATTCACATGTTGCATTAAGGTTGCTCTTATTGTTTTGATTTGCGTTTTTATACAGTGGGATGTTTATCTAAAGTCCACAGCGATACCCAATTGACAAGATATTCTTACAAAATACTACATGGCAACGAAAGCAGGATACCCAGCTCGATGTTCACCAGATCTTGTACCAGGGCTTCTCTGCCGCCTTCTTCTCTGCCTCTAATTTTGCATGTTGCAATCTTGCTTCCGCTATCTTCTTTGCTTGCTCCTTTCGAGTCTCTGATACCACTTCGATATGTCGTTTCATCTGACGGCGTTCCTCACGGCGTAGGTATTGGCACCATTCGTAGGATGCCATACTTCCAAGTATAAAAACACCAACAGCCCAGTTTGCAGCGCTGGCAACATTTCCTAGAACCTGATTAGACCATGTTGTATACTGGCAAAGTAGTCCACTCACCTCTAAGAACGAATTTCAAGCCTCCAATTCCAGCACCGGATGCAATTCCAGTAAGAAATCCCTGTCGTGCACATGGAGTATTCGCAACGTTCGCAAAATCGTCCTTCTTAATCATGGACACGGCCTCCGAGATTGTCGGCCGGGTATTTGTCGAAGTCGCACCATTCTCGCCGTTCGCTGTCGCTTCGTTTTGTTCTATGGGTTTCGACCAGACATGCAGTGTCTTTTCGCCGGGCTGTGGTTGCCCTTCCTGTGGGTTTGAAGCCATTCCCGGCTATATATATGCGACACAATAGGTATCATGAACGAATGGCACTGCCAAGATCGACTTTCTTTAGAAGCACGTGGGACGACCGATGACGCTCGACAAGCAAGACTTGCAAGCCCGGGACTCGGTGCTCGGATGGCCCGTGCACGGCCGTTGCTCTGCCGGATTTCCATTAAACTAAAATGGGGGGTTTTGCGGTCGCGTCGCGCAGGCGCGTTTCAATCGACGCGTCTCACGCCTTCTGAATCTACCAATCTCGGTCCAGGCTTTAGTTTAGGGACGTCCTTCATTTACTTGTTCCCACAGATACGCTCCGCTGCATTGTTGACTTTTCAAACCACTCCTTTACTTCCACTACATATCTCTCTACCTCTTTTAACTTTAAAGTTTCTTGATACGTTCTCTATATGACGACTGTTGACTTGGTCACATCGTCAACGGCCCGTTAACCCAAACCCTCTCCTCCAGGGGAGCCTCTCCCCAGACACTCTCAATGCCTAATACAAGTCTTCGCCGCCCCCAAAAGGGCTTTCGCCGGGGAGGAAAAGTTGCCTATCATGGCACCCGCACTCGAACATTCGCGGCATCCTCCAGAACGGAGGCCACTTCGGCAGACGAGAAGTGGGAACGTACACGATTAGCACACAGCATCGACGAGAACATGGGCTTTGCGCGTTATGAGAGCGGAAAGAAAAGAGAAGGCTGGCTGGTCAACATTCAGCCCACGTCGATCGAAGACGAACGAATACCCGGTGGCCGAGCCGCCGTCGACTGTTACTTCATCGAAGAAGACGGCTCGACCTTCAAAGCGACAGTGGAATTCGATCCTTACTTCTTGATTGCCGCCAAGAAGGGACGTGAGTCTGAAGTGGAAGAATGGGTCAAGAGAGTTGCCGGAGATGGCGTTGTCAAGTCGATTCGGCGGGTTGAGAAGGACGATCTCAACATGCCCAATCATTTGCTCGGCTATCGAAGGACGTTCCTTGAACTGAGGTTCGCCAATGTCAACGACCTCATGGCCGCAAGAAGGGATATCATGCCAATTGCGGAAAAGAACAAGAAGAACATGAATGCTATGGATGCTTATGCCGAAGTCGCAACGTGAGTGCTCTCCCAACATCTGGCCCTACTAAAGCTAATATGAAACAGAGCTACGAACGGCGACTTTGACCTTTTTGATGATTCACGAGATGACGATAGACACATGAACAATGCACTTGCCGACGCCAGCGACTTTATTGTCGATATAAGAGAATATGATGTACCATACCATGTACGAGTAATGATAGATTTGGGTAAGTGTCCTTTTAGTCTGGCATTTCTTTTCAACCAGCTTTCTACATGATGTTTGCAACTCAAGTATTTGCTACTTCAGAGCCTTTTACAGGCCATGAGACCACTATTCACCTTTGCCCTGACTCTAACTACTTTACTATTTTTTGTTCTTGCTTTCAACTCCAACAAGCAGTCACTTACAAAGACATGCAGATATACGAGCCGGAAAATGGTACTTTGTGGAAGCCAAGCATGGTGTCACCAAGATTTACCCCAACGAAGAGAGGTCACTTCCGGCAGAGCCTGTGGTAATGGCTTATGATATTGAAACATCAAAGCAACCTCTCAAATTCCCTGATGCTGCCGCCGATCAGATTATCATGATTTCTTACATGATTGATGGCCAAGGGTTCCTAATTACAAATCGTCAAATTCTTTCAGAAGACATTGGCGATTTTGACTACACACCCAAACCAGAATACCCTGGTCCTTTCATGATTTTTAACGAGCCTGATGAGAAGTCTCTTATCGAGAGATTCTTCCTCCATATCAAAGAGGCGCGACCTACCGTCATTGCGACTTACAACGGTGACTTTTTCGATTGGCCTTTCGTTGAAGCGAGAGCCAGTGTGAATGGTATCGACATGTACCATGAAATTGGATGGAAGAAGAACAGCGAGGACCAGTATCACTGCAATTACAGCGTGCATATGGACTGCTTCCACTGGGTCAATCGAGACTCCTATCTGCCCCAGGGTTCTCGTGGTTTGAAAGCTGTTACAGTCGCGAAGCTCGGATACGACCCCGACGAGCTCGACCCCGAGTTGATGACACCCTATGCGACCGAAAGACCTCAGACACTGGCTGAGTACTCCGTCTCAGATGCTGTTGCAACCTATTACCTGTACATGAAATATGTTCACCCCTTCATCTTCTCTCTCTGTACAATTTTGCCGCTGAGCGGTGACGAAGTATTGAGAAAGGGAACTGGTACTCTCTGTGAGATGCTGCTGATGGTGCAGGCATACCAAAAAGAGATTGTGCTTCCAAACAAGTACATTACGCCAAAAGAAGCTTTCTGGGATGGGCATCTTCTCGACTCGGAGACCTACGTGGGTGGTCACGTCGAAAGTATTGAAGCTGGAGTCTTCCGAGCTGATATTCCAGTTGATTTCGCTGTTGATCCTGGCGCTATCGACGAGCTTCTGAACGATCTCGATGCGGCACTCAAATTCGTGATTACTGTGGAAGAGAATAAGAACTTCGACGATGTGGAAAACTATGAAGAAGTCAAAGCTCAGATTGTTGACAGACTGAATAAGCTCAAGGAGACACCAAATCGTCACGAAAAACCCCTGATCTACCATCTTGATGTTGCCTCCATGTACCCCAATATTATGACAACCAATCGATTGCAGCCAGATTCCATGGTTCAAGAATCTGACTGTGCTGCATGCGATTTCAATCGACCAGGAAAGACGTGTGATAGAAGGTTACCTTGGGCTTGGAGAGGTGAATACATACCCGCAAAACGAGACGAGTACAACATGATTCGACACGCACTCGAGAATGAAAAGTTTCCTGGAAAATACCCCAGCTCACCAATGCGACCATTCCAAGATTTAAGTGCAGATGAGCAAGCAGCCCTTGTACGGAAACGTCTTCAACTGTATTCTCAGAAGGTTTATCACAAAATCCACGATTCTACAACCATCGTACGAGAAGCAATCATTTGCCAGCGAGAGAATCCCTTTTATATCAACACTGTGCGCGACTTCCGTGATCGTCGATATGACTACAAAGGCAAGACCAAGGTCTGGAAGGGAAAGACATCATCTTTGCAATCTGCCGGTGCGGCTCAGAGTGAGGTTGACGCCGCAAAGAAGATGATCATTCTGTATGACTCACTGCAATTGGCCCATAAAGTCATTCTTAACTCTTTCTACGGATATGTCATGAGAAAGGGATCTCGCTGGTATTCGCTGGAAATGGCTGGTGTTACTTGCTTGACGGGTGCTCACATCATCCAAATGGCCCGTCAGCTGGTAGAACGACTTGGGCGGCCTCTTGAGTTGGATACAGACGGTATTTGGTGTATGCTTCCCGCGACTTTCCCTGAGAACTTTTCCTTCAAGCTCAAGGGTGGAAAGAAGCTCAACATCTCATACCCCTGTGTCATGTTGAACCATCTTGTCCACGCAAAGTTCACTAATCATCAGTACCAGACCCTTGTCGACAAGAACAACCTCAAGTATGAGACACACAGCGATAACTCTATCTTCTTTGAAGTTGACGGTCCATACAAAGCCATGGTTCTGCCCACCTCAAAGGAGGAGGACAAGAACTTGAAGAAGCGATATGCTGTCTTCAACGACGATGGTAGTCTTGCTGAGCTGAAGGGTTTCGAGGTGAAGCGCCGTGGTGAGCTGAAACTTATCAAGATTTTTCAACAGCAGATTTTCAAGTTCTTCCTCGAAGGAGAAACGCTTGCAGAGTGTTACGGGGCTGTTGCCAAGGTTGCGAACCGCTGGCTGGATGTTTTGCATAGCAAGGGCACCACATTGGCAGATGAGGAGCTGATGGAACTCATTTCTGAAAACCGAAGTATGTCCAAAACTCTGGAAGAGTACGGAAACCAAAAGTCAACCAGTATCACCACCGCCAAACGTTTGGCAGACTTCTTGGGTGAGCAGATGGTCAAGGACAAGGGATTGAACTGTAAGTTCATTATCTGCGCCCGACCCAAGAATGCGCCTGTCACAGAACGAGCTGTTCCCATCGCTATTTTCTCTGCAGAGGAGTCGGTCAAGCGAACATACCTCAAGAAGTGGCTGAAGGAGGAGCCCACCGACACCGATCCTCGTGCACTTCTTGATTGGGATTATTACTTGGAGCGATTAGGTTCCGTCATTCAGAAGCTCATTACCATTCCTGCCGCTCTCCAAAAAGTCCGCAACCCAGTACCTCGAGTGCCACATCCCGACTGGCTTCAAAGGAGAATCAACATCAAGGATGACAAGTTGAAACAGAAGAAGCTTACCGATCTCTTCAAGAAGGGCCCACTGGAAGACATCACCAACATCAACGGCGCTCGGATGGACGACCTGGAAGACTTTGGTAACAAACTGTTGAAGCCTAAGCAGATTAGCTCAGCCGTGGCATCCTCTCAAGCTGCTACTACGGTGCAAAAACGCAAGTCTCCGGAGCCAGCAGAAAACCCCGACCCTATGGCTGCACTTCCCAAGGTCATGCCAAGCGCCTCAGAGAACTATGAAGCGTTTTTGATGTACCAGAAGCAGAAGTGGAAGCTGCAAAAGCAGGCCAGAATCCGCCGACGACAACTATTCGGTGACAGGAGAGGTGGTGCGGTCAACAATCTTCAGCAAACATTCATGAAACAGGCGCATACCACGTACATGAATACCTGGCAGGTTCTGCATCTTAAAGCAACTGAGTCTCCTGGCATTGTCATGGCGTATGTCCTGATCGATGCAAAGATCCATACACTCAAAGTCAATGTCCCTCGACAAGTCTTCCTCAACCTCAAGAGTAAGGATCTGCCTGATGTTGAAGTGGATGGCTGTGAAGTCGAGCAAGTCAACTATACCCTTCCCAACGGTCACCCATCTAGTCATCTCTTCAAGCTGACTGTGGCGGAGGATGTTTATTTCAATGAAAGTGAGAAATTTTCTCTGCTGTTCAACCACCCAAGTGTCGAAGGAGTCTATGAGAAGCAGGTACCCTTGAATATACGGGCTGTATTGCGTCTTGGAAACCAGTGCACCATCGATGCAACGCAGCACGCTGTCCTTGGAAAGGGTCTCGATCAAGGCTTCGACCTGGCAGGCCTGAAGCGACCAGCCAAAACACGAACCTACCTTGAGACATCCCCTCTGGCTTACATCTATGTCTCGCATATCACAGCCGGCGAACGACAGATCTTTGGTATCTTCTCTACTACCAACGACCAAGCCCACGTGGTCATCCTGCAGAAGAACAAAGACTCTGGTCAAGATCTTCCAAACGTTACCAGGATGTATTCGGAGATGCTTGCCAGGCGACATGCGGAAGCAGCTGGAACGAACTGGCAGGACTGCTTCACTTACCAAGAGAAGCTACACATCAAGATCGCACAGGTGACTACTCGACGCAAGGCCCATCTCGAGATTGGCGACGTCGTCAAGAAGATGCGAAAGGACGAGCCGCGGCCGCAGATGATGGTGATCCAGTCGTCCCAGCGGAAGCTGCTCATTCACGATGTCCCCATTCTTGGTGAATTCCCTGTCCTCCCGCTAAAGTATGATGTCGCAGACAGCTCGTTGCCACCTCTGGGCTGGCAGTCTGTGATTGCTAAGAGACTTGTTGGTCATTACCTCGGTCTTGGATCATGGATCTTGCACCTCACGGCGCTGGCGCGTTACGGTGATGTTCCTCTATGTAATCTTGAACGTGATGATCCTCGGTTCTTGATCGACGTTGCCTACGCTCGCCGTCTACAAGCCAACGGAGTAGTTCTTTGGTGGTCCCCAGGCGCGCGTCCGGATCATGCTGGGTACGAAAAGGATGATCTCCTCGGGCCTCTTGACACGGTCAAGATGCCAAATGTCAACAATCCGGGAACCTTCTCGTCCGTCTGCATTGACCTTGACGTTCGAAACCTGGCCATAAATACCATATTGACCTCATCTCTCATCAATGAGCTGGAGGGTGCTGACTCGGTCTCCTTCAACCCTGCCGCTGACGATTCTGAGACGCTTGCTTCTGAGAATGCCTTTGCCAATGCAGGTGTTCTTGTTCTTCGTGAGATGGTCAAGGCGTGGTGGACAGAAGCTTGCCGCGGAAGTACCATGGCCGATGTTCTGGTTCAACATCTAGTCCGTTGGGTTGAAAACCCCGATTCGTTCATGTACGACCGAGCTCTGCACTACTACGTACAAATGATGTCTCGCAAGGCCTTTCAACAGCTCATGGCTGATTTCCGTCGCGTGGGCTCTCAAGTTATCTTCGCTAACGCCAATCGTCTCATTCTTCAAACGACAAAGGCCGAAGTTGGTAACGCTTACGCCTACAGCCAGTACATCATCAAATCGATCAAAAGCAAACCGCTCTTCCACTTCATCGATTTAGAGATCAAGGAGTACTGGGACTACTTGGTTTGGTATGATGAGTTCAACTATGGAGGCAAGGCGTGTCAAAAGGTCATTGAGGCTGAGGAGCAGAACCTTGAAACTGTCATGAACTGGCAGATGGCAACGTTCTTGCCCGTACGACTACAGCCAACGTTCCAGGACTGGGTGATCGAGTTCATTCAGCTCATGCACCAGCTCAAGCGACCTCATAATGACGATCCGGACGCGACACCGCGCTTGACGCAACTGCCAAGCAAGGGTTTGGAGAACCACGAAGGTCAGATCATATTGGGCAAGGCATTCGAGAAACCCCTGAAGAAGGATATCGTCGGCCTGCTCAATAAGCAGAAGCGTGAGCTCCTTCATCCAGAGCTCGCTGAGGACTACACATTCCCAAGCCTGCCTGGTTCTCATCTTAACCCACACAACCCCATCCTCGAGCTTGTCAAGTCACTGATGCAGGTTCTATCACTTGACAAGAACATTACTCTAGAGGCTCGCCTGCTTCGAAAGGAACTTCTCGCATTGTTTGAAGTGCGTGAGTTCTCCAAGGACGGCACCTTTACCAACCCATCAGAGAGCCTGCGTCTCCCTCAGGTGTCCTGCGATAGCTGTACAATGGTACGAGATCTCGATCTATGCAGGGATGAAGATCTCTTTGGTGAAGGCACTGCTTGGCGATGTGGCTTCTGCAGTACTGAGTTCGACCGTGTCGCTATCGAAGAGCGATTGCTCGGTATAGTGGAAAGCTGGGCGGTAGAGTGGACCACTCAAGACCTAAAGTGTGTGCGTTGCGGTGCGCTGAGACTGAATGACTTTATGGAGCATTGTACGTGCAGTGGAGAGTGGAAGGAGGTGGTGTCAAGACAGGATGTAAACAAGAGGCTTGGAGTCATCAAGAGTGTGGCCAAGTTTTATGGGCTCAGGATGCTGAGTGATGTGGTGGAGGGATTGTATCAGGATTTGTAAACGGAGTTCACGGGATAATGCATGGAATAGGGAGTTTGAGTCGGTATCAGAGGATTGGTCATGAACACAGTAGATATTTACGGGTAATAGAAACAATGATTTTGTAGTTGAAATGTCTCTAGTCGACGTGCATCGTGACTTAACTATGTGTAAGACGATGTGTAAGGATACTCGTGAACTTATGCACTAGTGCAGGGTAATATGGTAAAACGTGAGGTTAATGTTGTCAACCCCAAGTGACACGTCTTTTTAGTAATCGAGGTTTTCTGGCAGTTTTAGACATATTGGTCTTGGATGTAGAGATCAATCATAAAATCCTTATATACACACTGAGCAGAAGATATAGCATTGTGCAATTATAGGCCTGAAAGGGCAAATGTTCAACCCTAGACATGGGTCAAGTGAATGACGAATACAGCTTCTAGGACGTTACCAACGTCAGTTTAGAGCCTTTGTGGGTACTTGGTCTGACTTGCGTTTGGAAAACGCGGTTCATTTTGTGATTGTCGTGTTGTCTTACCATGATAATATCGAGCTATCATATCAAATTGTAATTGATAAGAATAGGCTATGCAGTCCGGCTGTACTGCTCCCGTAGTCCCGTTACCTTCCTTCTCTGTTCCTGTAATTGCCCCCGCCTCCCCGGATCTACGGGCCCTTCCAGGCAGTTAGTTATAAGGAAGGTACTTGAGGTATGTAAGAGATGTTTATCTTTTCATCATCAATTGCTGACAATATAATACCAGTACTGCTTCAACAATCTACCCGTCATGGATGAAATGTTATCGAGACCAAATTAGTCAACCAAGCACAAATCGGTGGTCGACAAGACTCTCTGCCCAATGATGGAATCATCTTTGATGCCGAATACTACTCACTCTCCCCACGCTGCCGGGCGTTGATCTTGGACACGACTCAAGCACGACTCAAGACACCCACAGTATCAACGTTGGACTTGTTTTCCCCCTACGGAAAAAACCCCCTAGGTCATTCGGAATTGTCCCCCGCGGACAAACAATGACGACAAGCTTGTTGGAGATTATCGTTGCAACTAATACAGGATGCCACAGCCAGGGTCCAAGCCAAGGAACCACACCACACTGCACACACCTTGTCAGATATTCAAGGGTCCCCTTCAAATCCTTGATCGCGGGTTTCTCGACTTTCGATCGGCCCACTTCAATGTCTTGTCGTTCATCTTGCGGACAATAACAGGTGCTCTTCAGTTCCTTGTCTGGGGAACAGGGAATGCCCCACCATAGCTGACCTGAGTCCAAGGGTCCAGAACCCTCTCCAGGTTCCTCTCCTCCGCCATGCCATTAGCAACAAGCCTATTCACAGACTGACTGATCCATGGTGGTGCCATGGTTTGGCAACAACACCACGCTTGCAGCACACTTTCTACACCGTACTCTTCATCCCACTACGTGTGACGCCCACCAGTATATCAACAGCGAATACCTGTGGTACCGAACCATCCACCCATTCTTCCCGTCCATCCATCTCTAACAAATAGTCCAGCAACCCTTCAGGGCAAAGTTACTCCACCCCATCACTACATTGAACGGTGTCTCCCCTCCATCAGGTGGCATTGACGTCATTGCCAGCTGCTGACTCGACTACGATTCATGCCGAGACCCTGAAAAGCTGAGGAAACACCATTCAAGTCTTGCAGAAACGAGGGGTAACAACACTTTATCCTGGGGTAAGAGAAGCTAGAGAAGCATATTAACGTTCCCTGCTGCGGCTTATTCTTCTTTGTGGTAAGTGATTGACGCTTTCTTCGTTGTCTTCAACCCGACATGCACATGCACTGCACCTCCAAGCTTGGAGAGATCATCGCCAGACCAGAACGGAGCCCCTTTGCTGTTTGCTGTGTCCCTGTCAAAATGCCACCGGCTAGTCGATCTTGTGACACAAGCTTAATGTTGCCATAACTGCAATTGCACTATCACCTTTTGAGGTATATCGTATATATACCGCCCATATCATCCAACCCATCTGTTCATTCTCTTGTCTTGCCGTCTCTTGCGCACTTCTCTCAAATAGAAACTGAGAAGCTACAATCACAAAGAAATAAATAATCCATACTAATCACATCGCAATGGAAACACAGGTTCAGACTGCAACTCTCCCACACATCCCGTGGGCTGCCACTCATCAGGTCATTTTTCGATCAGCTACTATGGATCCTAAACAACGATTCTATCACCACTTCCTGGATAGCGTAACAGGTGAGATCGGGCTTGACGGTTGGGATCTTTTTGCATCACGTCTAACCACTATCCCACGTAGTTATCCAAGATCTGGTCGACCAGCTTCCATCCATTACCAGCGTTGGTGGCGAGCGTCAAGAGGCCATTGACCATATTCTGGCTAGCATTGCAAAGCTACAAAACGAGGTGTCTGATGCTGCCGATTATACTCCTTCTTATGACCGAAAACAATACTCCGAGGTTAGAACACTAACTCAATTCAAGGACCTTTGCAACTAACACTCACCAACCTTCTAGACAATCAAGGCTCTGCAAGACAAGCTTAATGAAACCATTACCAGGATCACACCCAAGTCCAGATTCCAGTTCCGCCGCCCAAAGACTGATCATGTCGACATGGGCGCTCCCGAGAACGATCCCCGTCTCAGCCCAGGAAGTCTTTCTCGCACCAAGACAGCGCATGAGAGCGCACCCGCCATCCTATCAACGAACAAGGAGGATACCCTAACCGAATTGCCCCCCAAGGATACATACAAGAATTATAACGAAGAAATGGCTCGACCCAGTGCCTCTTCCCTCCGAAAGCCCAGCTTCTCAGCTGCTAAGAACATTGGTATTTCAAAACAATCGGGTCTGCACATTATTCTGCCATCCTCAGCAGCTCGCGCCACCTCCTCGGGTAGTCTTACTGAGCTCAATGACTGCATTGTCGACATGTCGATACCGACTTCGTCGGGTAATGCGTTCCCTGGTCTTGTTATCAAGAATGTGTCCAAGAGTCTCATCGTCGGGGGCCGTGTCAATGGCCCAGTCCATATCACAGGAGTGTCTGATAGCACCATAGTGGTTGTGGCTAGGCAAGTGCGAATTCACGAGTGCAGTAACGTCGATATTTACCTACACTGCGGATCTCATCCTATCATTGAGGATTGCTCTGGTATGCGGTTTGCGCCGTTACCCGCCATATATGTAAGCGTTGTGCCGCATCCCATTCATGATCGACATAACTGATAGAACAAACAGGCCACAGAAGTGGAAGAGCCGACTGAGAACCAGTGGGATCAAGTAGACGACTTCAAATGGCTCAAGGCTGGCCACAGCCCCAACTGGACTACTCTATCAGAAGACGAGAGGCTCAGCAATGAGCTTTGGCGAGATGTTGTTCCAGGCCAACCCGGTGTAAGCGTTGAGGAAGCATTGAAGAAGCTGGGCATCCCGCGAAGACGGTGATCCACGATGTATGTGATATCGTGTGCCATTTCAAGCCATGAATACGATGTACGATGGGATTTATGTAGATAGTAAAGCGTAATCAAGATAAACCTCTTTTTGTCTGGTCTTTAAAACTCCGAACGCCCTACGCTAATCAGCCAAGATAATGAATGGTTTCAAATAATTCATCCCAAAGTGCTATTGGTGACAGCTCGTTTATCATGACTCCATCTTATCAACAGTCGCAATATCGTCTTTTCGATCTCTTCCCGTAGCTTCGTCTCTTAGTCGCTGAAGTAGAGCTCGCTGCTTTTCGATTCGATTTTCCAGGTCGCGGATCTCGTCATTCTGTTCGGCGATGGAGCGATCCATATCAGGAAGCTCGCGAACCTGGGCACGAGCACGTTGCACCTTGTGTTTCAAGCCATCGGTCGCTGTAGGCACGTCTTTGTGGGATAACGTAGGCCCTGCAGCATTGTGATTGGTGGTGCCTGGCGCAGGTTCTGTGGTGATGCCGGCCGAGGATTGAATACCGGCACGGACGCGAGCGAGGATGAGAGAGAGCTCGGAGGGGGCGTCTAGGGCATCAGGAGAGAAGGTGGGCGGAAGAGCGAGCGGGTGTGTACTGGATGACGAAGACATGGTGTGTCGGTGTTTATGATACGACTGCTTCTGCTTTGACCAGGAGGATATCGAACGAGGTCGGTGTGGGTGCAGTGTATGTAGTAGATATGGAAAAGGGAGGAACTCCTAGCTGTGGCACGTTTCTGATGAGGCAGCTCGGGGAAATAGAACGAGTTAGTGAGTGGATTCTGTCAGCCTTGCAGAAGAGGTTCCGTGAGAGAATGGACAAGATCGATTGGACTGATGAGCCGTTATTGTTTTGTTGTTGTTGGGCGGACGGTCCGAAAGAATGTCTTGGGTGACGTACGGTGTGAGCTCATCATTGTACAGTCTTGAATCTTGTATACAATGGCTGTATGTACAGTGTGAATGTCGTGTCCATTAGACTCGCATGACATAACCCCACCACAACTAACGTGTTTTCTGCCGTGTCTGGGTCCATCAAATCACGCATCAAATCATTTATTTCCTTTACTCAACTTAACAGGCCCGAGTTACTCGCCGTCTTATCCCTTATCTAACGTTAGACCTATTCTTTATACCTCTTTTTTTATTTCTTTTTATCTCCCTCTCTTCTCTTCTTTTTTCTTCTTTATTGCTTCATTATAAGAAGAAGAAGAAAAACAGTAGCAGCAAAAAACGTCATCATGTCCAAGACCGAGCAAAAGGCCTGCCTCAGTACGTCGTCATGCCCCGCCCCCTCCAACAACTCCAAATCCAAATCCGTGCCCCGCGATCGCGATAGCAAACGCAGACCAGCGACAATGGATCGTCCCTCTGCGCAACGCTCAAAGACGCCTCCTCCAGTTGTTAAGGCTGAGGTATCGCACAAGACGCCGAGGCCGGATTGGATTCTCGTCTTGTGTTTCATACTCGTTTACTTGGAGCTCGCCTGGCTAATCATGTTATTGTTACACTCTTATAGTCGTCATTGACGGTTGGGGCATTCCCTCTGCTGACAGCCCCAAAGATGGCGATGCCATCACCAACGCAAAGACTCCTGTCATGGATGCGCTCTACAAGGACTCCAAGGGCTTCACTGAGCTAGAGGCCTCATCGCTGGCGGTGGGACTTCCCGAGGGCCTCATGGGTAACTCCGAGGTTGGACACTTGAACATTGGAGCCGGCCGTGTTGTGTGGCAGGATGTCGTCCGAATCGACCAGACCATCAAGAAGGGCGAGCTGAGCCAGAACGATGTCATCAAGAAGACTTTCCAGGACGTCGCTGCTGGCAATGGCCGACTACACCTCTGCGGTCTCGTCTCTCACGGTGGTGTTGTAAGTTAACCATATATACTTGCCCTCTTTCCGAGCACTCTCACTTACACTGCTCTGCAGCACGCCAAGCAAACTCACCTCTATGCCCTCCTCAAGGCCGCCAAGGAGTACGGCGTGCCCAAGGTCTTCATCCACTTCTTCGGCGATGGCCGAGATACTGACCCCAAGTCTGGCGCCGGCTACATGCAGGAGCTTGTCGACACTGCCAAGGAGATTGGCATTGGTGAGATTGGTACCGTTGTCGGCCGATACTGGGCCATGGACCGCGATAAGCGCTGGGATCGCCTCGAGGTTGCCCTCAAGGGTCTTGTCCACGGTGAGGGTGAGGCCTCTGAGGACCCCGTCGCTACCGTCAAGGCTCGATATGAGCGTGGCGGCGACTACGACAGGGACGAGTTCCTTACTCCCATCATTGTTGGTGGCGATGAGCGCCGCATCAAGGGTATGCTCATTGTTCAATAAACTTCTCTTTTGAGAAAAAGCATCTAACAAACCTGCAGATGACGACACCGTCTTCTTCTTCAACTACCGATCCGACCGTGTCCGTCAGATCACTCAGGTCCTCGGCGATGTCGACCGATCCGTTCTCCCTGACTTCCAGTACCCCAAGATCAAGCCTATTGTTAGCATGACCCAGTACAAGGTCGACTACCCCTTCGAGGTTGCCTTTAAGCCCCAGCACATGGGCAACGTCCTCGCCGAGTGGCTCGGCAAGCAGAACGTCGAGCAGGTGCACATTGCTGAGACCGAGAAGTACGCTCACGTCACCTTCTTCTTTAACGGTGGTGTTGAGAAGGTCTTCCCTCTCGAGACCCGCGACCAGTCCCAAGATCTGGTCCCCTCCAACAAGTCCGTCGCCACCTACGATCTGGCCCCTGAGATGTCTGCCGATGGCGTCGCCGACCAGGTTGTCAAGCGTCTGGGTGAGCAGAAGTTCCCTTTTGTCATGAACAACTTTGCTCCTCCTGATATGGTCGGTCACACCGGTGTCTACGACGCCGCTGTTGTCGGCTGCGAGGCTACCGACAAGGCCATTGGCAAGATTCTCGAGGCCTGCAAGAAGGAGGGCTATGTCCTCTTCATCACCGCCGACCACGGCAACGCCGAGGAGATGAAGTTCCCTGACGGCAAGCCGAAGACCAGCCACACCACAAACAAGGTGCCTCTCATTATGGCCAACTACCCTGAGGGCTGGAGCCTCCAGAACAACGAGGGTGTCCTTGGTGACGTTGCCCCTACTGTCCTCGCCGCCATGGGTCTGCCCCAGCCCGATGAGATGACTGGAAAGTCCCTTCTCCAGAAGGCTTAAATTATGATGACGATGACGAGAACACGTACGTAAATAGAAAAGTTGTTGTAGTGGTATTAGCGATTTGTTGACAGCTGAGCGCTGGGCGTGGGGCTGTTGGTTATGAAAACGTGCGAGGTTTTGGAGTTGGGAAGGGTTAGAAGTTATACTCGACTAGATAGACATAGAGTCGATGATTCAAAAAGTAAAATGAACAGCAACTGAGAGAGACAGTGTAGTCTATCAGCAACTCCCTTTCCTTTTCTTTTGTGAGTATGCGAGTTAACATCCCAGTTCATCATAGCTTTTATTGTCCACATCATGTAATGGGATACTCATGTTAAGAGCGCATTCTATTTACATACGCAGCCAAGCAGCTCTTCCAGGCCTTTTTTGAAGCCAATTATTAGGTATTCAGTGGTAATTGGAATCAATTGAGTACGGTACTTGATGAGTTTGTGAATCAAGCATCTCTGAGGAGTCTACCCTATACTGAGCAAATGGAAAGGATGGTTAACATTCTCAATCTTCATTGTTTAGTTCTATTAGAAAATTGTAATTGTAGTTGCCGTTTGTACAATGGACATCAATTGAGGAGTTTTGTCTAAGATTACCAGTCTCTACTAAGACATCAAATGTAAGTAGAGGACGAGTTACTACATAGCAACTCAACCTCTCGACCACAGATTCAGGACGGCCTTGAAGATTAACCAACTGGATTATCCCACCGGATTAACACCTGGACATATATGCTATTATGTAAGGCGTGCTTTATGGTCAACTAGTTTACAACACAGGTACATGGAGAGAATTTACAGTTCCCAAATAGATGCCCTGACAAGCACATCTTGTGCTCAAACAGCACCACAGCTTTGCGGCCCAATGGAACAAGACTTCCAGCTGCCGCCTGCGACCTAACAATCGACGATACCAATCAACTCATAAGCACTTCATAGCCACCCCTGTCTCTGCCAATGTGCATATCGGCGTGTCTTAGGGGCATCGTTCTTTCCAGCAACAGTGGCACCATGTCTGTCCTGTCTGCCTGTATTCGTAGTCTATAGTCCATGTTAGATCTAGCGTGGTGTTACGGTCTGCCGTTCTAGATGCTGAGTGACTCTACTGAAAACTGTTGGCTCGATGCTATAGTATAGCATACCGCTCTCACGCCGCTAGAAGAGCTTGGAACCTGTTTTGGACGTGCACTATCTAGTGCCCTACCCAAGCGAATGGATATCAGCCAAACATACTCACGGAGGATGGTCCGAAGCTCCTGATTCCTCAGCACGTTGTCTTGCGAAACCAGCCACCAAGCCAGGGTCGTAAAAGCCCCTGGGTCAACCTTTCAGTGTTGGATAAGATCTGCAGGGCCATACCCCTGAATTATCTAGATAAACACGATAGTGAATTATTAATCTGATAAAGACAGACCGGAGCAGAAGATCAGTGTATAGCGAGTGACAGTGTCATGATACTTTCGTGAGTATTCGACAAGTCGATAAGACTAAATACCTGCTGCAAACGACTTGATTATTGTCCTCGTCAAGTTCGACAGCTTGCGCCACAACCTAGAGTCACTTGGCCAATAGCAGGGACCGGAGACATCCAGATCTGCCGCCGGGAACAAAGATCTTGCTTGGCTCAGAAGCCCACAATGCTCGAGATCTGTGTGACACCCCGAGCCACACCCTCCCTCCAGGTTCAAAGAGGATCGATAATGGTTCAGGGTTCAACCACAGTTTCCGACAGTCATCCGGCCTGGCTGCCAGGGGACGGACGCAGAATCCTCCCCAACCCCGGTCATTATTGATACCGGAGGTCCCGCTCCGGAGGCCCAGGGTCTTTTCTAGCATGCGGGAGCTAGAGGGGTAGCCTGCGAATTCGAGATGAAAGTGCCACTGACTGAGGAGGGACAGTATCACAATGTTGTACCTTACAGGTACGTATATGTTTTAGTGACGATCGTGGGGAAGAGCAAGCAATCCGAAGATCGAGCGGGAATAAAATCAAAATCAAAAGAGTCGAGACTCCAGTCGAGACCAATATGAGCTAGTTTATTGCACGTGGCTGACAGTCATGTAAAGAGCAACGACAGGTCTTGGCGTCAACCTTGGTGACCATAGACTTAGCGTACGAGTAATAGATTGCGATGAATGACTGGTGACTTGAGTCAACGCTTTACTTTGCGTCTTCGTAGGCAACCTGGACATAGAGATAGAAGCCAATCACGAATACCGACACGGAAACATAGATATCCGTTGCGAGTGTTTCAACGATCGCGTGTGCATCGTCAATCCCTAATTAGCCTTATGGGGCTGTCCGTCCCGCCAGATTGAGGAGGGTACCAGGATGCTAGGATGCATTGTGTCTCCTCATTGTAACTAGAGATTGCCATGGGCTGAAGTGACTGTGCGATCTGAAAAGCCAACGGGATCTCCCAACTCTGTGGTTGTGATGCATGAAACACCAGGATTCATGTTACATCTCGAGATGCTTCATGATCGAGGGTGAGATTCAGCCGTGTGCCTGGCAACGGTCTTGAACGAACCCACCGCAGCCAACCGTTTATCGGCTCTAAGTCAAGGGGGTGGCCAAGAGCGATATTGATGGTCGACGGGTGATCAACATGGGCATTCTTGAAAAGTCCCATTCTCGCAATCGTCGATAGACTCAAGGATAAGGAAAACTTTCCGATAGATGGGGAATCTCATGCATTTCAGGGGCACTGATCGACACTGAGATGCAACAATCAGCCATGAAGGCGTCGCCAAGGGAGTGGAAAGGATTGAAAGTCGTCGACAGACTGCAAGCATGCTCACCACCACCCCAGCCACTGCTGCACGAAGGGTCGTCCCGTGGAGCTCGATCCAAGCTACCACTGCGCTTCCTCGAGATCGAGAGTTAGCAGCGTCAAGGTATCCAATCAGAGAGAATTCAATCGCTTAGATCCGAACGGTGATGTGGCGAAGCGCGCGTGAACTGCCTTATTGCCACTTGACAAGGGCATTTTTGGCTGCGCGAAATTCGATATCTGTGACCACGATTTGGCATCTTGTTGCCATGGGGAATTGGGCCTGGGCCCTTGGAGTGTGCACATCCGTGCTTGGAGTTGGTGTTTTGGTGTTGCGGGAACTTTCCCCTGGACAAGACCCAAGACCCTCTTTGCGGAAAATCGTCGGATCTAAGCCCTGTTATCAATCTCCCTTGGTACCAAGACAAGACAACATCAAGTTCTTGATCTGAATTTCATGGTTTCAAAAGATTTCACTGTTTTTCTTGTTTTGCGCTGCTACCTACGTAAGAGGTCATATCCAAGGCTCCATGATGTGCGCCGTAGAAAGTGGTCGAAACTTTCAAATCAGGGTCTAAGGGGACCTGGCCTTGCAAGGACCCTGAATTTCCTCACTCGGATCGACGTCACATGGGACAGAATCTGCAACCCTGAGCCTCAGTCGGGCAGCTGACGACAGGCCTGGACTCCTTGGATGGACGTGTCGTGTCACATCCCACTTTGAAAGGGACCATATTAGCATATCTCCGCTGAGCAATAGAATATAAAGTTGGAAGGATGGTTTGGTTGAAGCAGTATTTCCAAGGAACAGGCACGCTTTTGTCTTCAGCTGGAGACGCTACGTTTGCCCGGCTCCCCGACGAGGTGTGTCAGTGTAAATGGATCTCTTGTTGACGGAGTACTTGTAACTCATGCCTAAGCCGCATCTAGCACTGCAGTGATATCACCATGAACCTCGATGAGAGGATTCCTTTGTTTTATATCGAATTGTACCCAAGGGCTTAAAACAAATCGTTTGCTCTTTGAGGTGGCTGGAGATCAATTACCTGGTAAAGCTGAGCTGGTCCAAGTGGGTGACCGGGCAGAAGTAACCACGCTGCCACGACGCTGGTTGATTGGCCTGGTTCCTCGCATGCCTTGTCAAGTGCCTCAAGGGTGTTGTAGCATTCGGACGAGGGACCATTGGCAATTACCGAACGGCCAGTATGGACGCGTTGAAATATATATTGCGAGAATGTGATCAAGATAACATGAAGGTATGCATAGAGACTTTGTTAATTAAAAGGCTTTAAGATGACAGTATGTATTCTATGACTTCTCAGACTTGCCAGGAGGTTCCTTCGGACAAGTTAGATTGGAGGTGAAAAAGAGCCCACGAAGGCAAATGCCTTGTTCAGCAGGGCCGATGACCGACCAAAAGCAAGATCAGCAGCAACTTTGCCAGTGATTGGCTGAAATATGCTCTGCTAGCCCCCGCACTCAGACAAAGCCAGGGTGTAAGCGAGGTGACAAGTTAGAGGGGGTGATCTGAGCAAACATTCATCACCGTCACTACTGCTGCCCGGAAATAACTGCAGGAAGAAACACGAGTATATTGGTGTGCAAGTCAAATTAGGGGGTGAGCATAGTACAGGCCCACCCTCCAAATGGGTGCACAGGTGCACTAGCAGAACCCGTTAGAGGAGGTCCCTGCTTTTGGCTTTTTCTGGGTCCGATGGTCTCTGATCTCTCTGCTTCTCCAGCAGCTTGGAAATCGGAGCAATGAGGGCTCGATCTGGTCTTCTAGCTCTTGCATCCTCGCTCAAACCCAACGCCGCCTTGCGATGCCGCCGTCGCGCCCCGGGACTCGGGTGCCCTGACGCAGGCTTGGGGAGTGCGACAAGGAGAGGACAAAACTCTTCCGCTGCTGGTGGAGGTCCTGAATGCCTTCTTCCTCTCTGCCCACTGTCCACTCCCCAATGCCACCATTTGCATTCGCATTTGCCTCCCACTCCCAAAAATTGCCATCCGACTCCAGCCTCAGACAGATCGTGCTCTGTTAAGTATCCTGTCTCGACAGTCTTTCCGACTTACGGCTTTGTTTACTCTTATTATTCCCTTAGCCCGACTTCGAGCTTCTTCAGGTTCGGCTTGGACTGTTTAATCCCATTTCTTTTACACCGTCCACTTCCGTCCCTCTTCTCTCCCTCCACCGCCGTGGAACGGTAGCAAGCGGTTGCTTCTCCTTATTTAAGCAATTCTTCCCACCCCATCGGCTTCAGTGCCACCTCGGTGCCACCCTGAGCAACCCTGGTCTACTCATATATCGACCGTTGGAATACCGGACTCCACCACTTCTTCTCTTCTTTTTAATACCTTGCTGTATTCAAGAGCTTGTATCCGCTCCCTCACTGCAGCGAATCGCCTATACCGTCTCACGATACCCTCGCCGGCAGCTTACAGACCCAGTTGGCTTCGAGAATCACATTACACAAACACCGCGAATCACCGGCACACCAATTTTCGCACACAATTCGAAACCCATCACCCAGAAGTAAACACCCAGAAGTAAACACCCAGAAGCAAACACCCATAAGCCAAGCGAATTTGGGTCAACATTACAGTACCTGATTCGTCGATTATCTCGATCCTCTTGGCCTACATACAGATCCAGCTTACAAGGGCTACACTGACAGGCCAAATACTGACATTGAAATAATCCCTTGTTTTCGATATCTTTCAAGTGGACGCAACATCTTTGCGCGGCCGAAACTCGATCTCCCGACATTGATTTAAACAACAGCAAGTACAAGAATAAACGATTGTGAGAACCATCGCCCACCACACTTGCTGGAACTGGACAAACGTTTGGCATTTGAGAAAAAGCAACTCCGAAGGTCTAGATTGTTTCGGAGTGGATTCTTGTATAGGTGAGTGCCCCAGAAACACCCGGTGTTTTCCCTCATTGAGACTGTGTAACTCATTCTCTCATCCCCTTTCGTCATTTGGCGATGAAGCATCGATCGATCGATCGGTGACCACTCCGCAGCCAATAGCAACTCATCTCTGTGCTTCGCGAGAACCTTCATTGCTCACACCCATCATCATCTTACTATCCCTTAATTCGTTTTTGCTCATGTTTAGCTGTGCTAACAATGCTCTGACGTCCAGGCTCTCCGTCGCTGCAAGGTGCTTCCAGGCCCTACGTCACGGATCGTCGGACCCTTGGGTTTATACCAGAACCCATCTCGACGGCCATTTTACCAGACATGCTCACTGTCTTCCTCCTTGAGCAATGCTAAATTATCTATTAACAATTCTTATCCAATTTACATGAAAAACAATGCCCCTTAATCAAAGCACATCACACGGAACGCAACCGCCCCCGGCTTCGTCCAAGACTGGTCATCCTCTCCCTCGACGAACCTCTCCAGAAAACTCCGTCACTCTCCGTCACCACCGATTCGCCCGCGATGCCTCCCTAAAAGCAAGTCAGGGCTCAGGGCCCGCCGTCAACGCGACATCAGCATCCTCACCTCGACGTAACTCCTCGGGCGATAGCCATGAGACTGGTCAAAGTGATCCGAAGACATGGTTTGATCAGTCAAACCAAAATCCGACAGCCACGTTCGATAACAACGTCATGGACGGTAAGCAGCCGCATGCTTTAGATGGAATAGAGTATTTGAAACTCATCTAGCTTACAGTCGACCCTCCATTCTTCCAAAAAGAATCCGATTCTTCAAACGAGGAGAAAACCTATTACAACCATCAACTCGCACCCCCCAAGCTTACTGCGGCACACAGTAGTAGTGCGGACGATTATCGGAGCGTTATCGACGATCTTACGGTAGAGATTCAAAAACTTCGCGAAGAACTGAAGCGGTACAAACATACTGGTCCAGGTATGCTTAAGAAGGATAAGCTTTTCGAGATCAAGGTTCATGGGTTGCCGAAAAAGAAGAAGAGAGAACTGGAGGCTACACTTCGAGACTTTGCCGCCAGTCTTGATGGATCTCCCGATGCATCATCGTCGCAAAACAAAAAGAAAACATCTCGCCATGCTACTCGGGATAACACGTACTCTGGATCTGGCTCCAAGCATGCATCCTCATCTTCAGGATCTAACTTTCGTCCGGCTGACTCTGCTTACGCATCCATGTCAACTGGCGCCAAGTCTTCTGGAACGTCTTTGAGCCGTCCCAGTATGGGATCACATGCTAAATCCACAGAGGCAGTAGAGAATTACCTTCGCGACATCCCCGAAGGCTTGTACCCACGACACATGATCATGACGGATAAGGAGAGGAAGAAACTTGTGGTTCGCCGACTAGAACAATTGTTCACAGGCAAGATTGGCGGACGCCACGTGGTGAAGAAACAACTCGTGCAGCCTAGTGGTAGTTCCGCTGCCTTAGCACCCGTTGTCGCGGAGACTCAACCTAGGAGTGGTTTGTCCACTTCTGCTGTCCACGAACCACCAGCCCTGCAAACTGGTGGCAAGGAGCCGGCGAGAGAGGCCCGAATCCTTCCGCTCGAGCAACAATCTGGACACTCTGGTAAAAAGAGTCGATCGGCAGATAATGGTTCAGCATCTAACTCCAATGGAGATAACACCGAATCCGGCGGCATTGGAAACAGTACGGGTTCGGGCACAAACCCTTCTCCCATGTCGTCCATGCCAGAGCAGCGGCCCACACGGCCCCGTGATTTAGATCCCGACCGTGCCCAAGTCCCAGCTGAAAACATGGATTATATCCGCCATTTGGGTTTGGTGCCGCCAGAGTTGTTGGCTGAGCAGCACAATCAAGACGTCCACCCTGACGCTGAGGGTTGGGTCTACCTGAATTTGTTATGCAACCTGGCTCAGTTGCACATGATTAATGTCACTCCTGATTTCGTTCGCTCAGCCGTCTCAGGAATTAGCACGAAATTCCAACTGTCTCCAGATGGACGCAAAATCCGATGGCGAGGTGGATCCGAGGGTACCAGGTTCAGTAGCGACAGCTCTGGATATAACTCTCAAAAGAGCCCATCTACCGACGATACTGAAGACGGCTCGGAAAACAAGCGCAAACGCCAAAAGACCGGACGCTCAACAGGTGACGAGTTTCAATCCGGAAGTTCAAGTAAGAATGGCCTCAAGTTCGATCCGCAGCTTTGCGCGCCTTCCGAGAGTTTTCACTATAAACCATTATTCGCCCAGCAGGACTCAACAGGCGGTCAGACATCGCTCGATGAGACTGTTTCTTCATTTGGTTTACCAGAGGAGAGTAATATCGGCGAGTCGGGATGGGGTCTGAGTGGCTCTGGGGCATCCAGTCGTAAGAAGCGCCGCCACGATGGTGCTATCATTTACTACAGCGGAGCCCCCTTCTGTACTGATCTATCTGGTGATCCAGGTGACATGTCACCTACCACGCAGATGCAAGCCTCTGGCCAGACTGAAACGGACAAGGATAACTTCAAAGTGCCCCCATCTCCCCTACGACGATCAGACTCTGGGTCGTTTATCAGTTACCGGCCACTGACTGATCGCGGTCTCTCGCTGAATCAGCAAAGCACCGCCATGGACCTGGACAGTGAGGATCCACCAAGTCTGACAGACGATGCCGATGATGCGAGCGAAGTCGAGCTCGATTTCATATGGACTGACAACGTGCAATATATGCAGCATCATCCCCTCGAGCCCTGCGGCTTGGGTGGTGTGTTGCCTGAAGATCACTTCATGGTAGTTGTTTCAACCAAGAGGCCTAAGCAAGACGAAGTACTTCCACTGTCGCAGATGAATGGCAGGAGGGCTAGCGAGAACATGGATGGAACCATTCGCCGACTGGCCACAATGTCAACCTCTTCTCCAGCCCTAGGTGCGCCCAAATTTATGCCTGCTGGTGAACCTCTTCCCGTCGAGATCGAGTACATGTCTGGCCGCATCAAGCGACTGACACCAGTCGCTTTGCCGCCACCCGCTATTTTCTTCCCCCCGTTTAGCCCGAGCGAATCGACAGCTGATGAGGATGATGATATGTCGGACGATCTCGATACGTCTCAGTCACTGCGAGATCTTATGGGCCAACGCACTATGCAGCGTCATTCTGATGGTTATCCTGATGGTGTTGATCTCAGCAGTGGTGACGAGGAGGGTGACGAACCGGATGATTCACCTGATCAAAACATTTACGATATTAGCCGCGATTCGAAGGCGCTACCAAATCGACCTCGACAAACCGCACGCCGTACCAGTAGCGCTGCTGCGGCTGCCGGTACTGCAGGAGGAGCGAGCAAGAGTAATAGCGCAGACCCACAACTGTCTCATGATAACAGCTCTGTTGCCACCGCCGGAGCACATGAGAGCGGCTATAGCAGCAGCAGCAGCGAGGAGAGCTCATAAAACGCTCACGCTTCACACACACTTCACCTACAATTTTCTCGCCATTTATATTCCATAGTTTACGATTTTACTGAGGGGTTATTTGGGCTATGCGAACGAGGAAGGCAAAAAAGAATATTTCTCAGCATGTTTTCTTACGGTTCAATTTTTAACTACAGTCTTGTGGCTTGTATAGCTTATTGCATTCAGCTTGGCGTTTAGAGAGGAAGGATTATGATTCCCCGGATAATCTTTGTTATGAGATGAAGAGTTACGCAGGAAAGCGTGAACCCAGATATGGATTATTTTCTGGATTCTAAGAGAGAATCATTTGAGGCTATCAGTGTCTTGTTGAGATACCAAATTTATTGTTAAAATACTATCTGAAGTGGATAAACCTTTTGTTATGACTTCAAGTTATTACTATTTCACGTATTCGACATTTCTGGATAGCAGTGAAATCAAAGTGATACGACTTCTAAGGCAGGACAACATTCCAATCGGACGTAGTAGCTACCTACCTTGCATATTCCAATGCCGTGTCACGTGAAGGGAAACATACAAACACCATGAACCAATCTTTCCACCTCATTGCGGCCAACTCGCACGTCAACCCTGGTGCTATAGTCGCTTCTGGAACAGGGCCTTTCACCAACTCTCTCAGCTTCTTGATTCCATTATCGTGAACGAAGATGCATTTTTCGTGGCCTTGGCGATTGGCCGTACTCGGCGCGCTGGTGACCGTTCCGTGTGGGGCTGACGATGTCAAGAACGTTGCTATCATCGGTAAATGCCCCAATTCATTACTGGCATATTTGAAACAGTGCCATGTACGTCTTCTATGTGTCTTGAGAAATTCTATTCATCAGATTTTGAGCATTAGGAAATACTAATATATGCTGTAGGAGCTGGCGCTGCAGGGTCGTCAACAGCATTCCACTTGTGGAGGTATGCCTTAGAGGAGGACATTGCCGTCAACATCACCATTTTTGAGAAGACGGATCGAATCGGGGGTCGCTCATTGACAGTCAACGCTTATAATGACCCTACTGAGCCCATCGAATTGGGCGCGTCAATCTTTGTCGGTGCCAACGCCATCCTTGTCAACGCGAGTGAGCGCTTCCAGCTCCCAATGAGCGAGCCTCAAAGACTCGAGAAGGACGATATCACGGCCATATGGGATGGTTACGAATTTGTTTTTCAGACGACTGAGGGGTCTTGGGGAGGATGGGATCTGGCCAAGATGTTTTGGAGGTATGGGCTCTCACCGTTAAGAACCAAGAGGATGGTGAGCGCCATAGTCGATAAGTTTCTCAAGCTCTATGAACCGCCATACTTTCCTTTCAAGTCGTTATCGCAAAGCACCAAACAATTGGGCTTAATTGAGATGACGGGCATTACCGGAGAGCAGTTGTTCAAGGACGCGGTAAGTCTGGCTGACAAAGTCTTGACAATGGCTAATCTTGCAGAACATTGATTCACGCTTCGCCCGTGAGATCCTCCAGGTGGCCACTCGAGTCAACTACGCGTCCAACTTGGCCTACATTCATGGATTGGAGACTATGGTGGGCTACACGCTCAACTACTCACACACTTGTACTAATTGAATATAGGTCTCACTGGCAACTGATGGCGCCAGGTCTATCGAGACAGGAAACTGGCGGATATTCGAAGAGATGGTCCTCGAAAGTAGAGCTACCGTCTACCGCAACACTACTGTGGCTTCTATCGAAACCGCTCAAAAGAAAGCACAGTCATCCTCGCCCAAGTACATCATATCTACCAGTGATGCCAACTTAAGGGATGACTCTCACGAACAGTACGGTGTTGAATTTGATAATGTCATCATTGCCAACCCATGGCAGTTCAGCAAGATCAAGGCTGGAGAGGGTGTTCTTGAGCGCAAGATCGACGAAATTCCTTACACTAAGCTCCACGTCACACTATTCACTTCGCCTTTGGAGCTTAACCCCGAATTCTTTGGGCTCAAGCCTGGAAGCAAGGCGCCTGCTACTGTCTATACAACTTTGGGCGAGAACGAAGAACCAAATCAAGGAGCAGATGGTGTTGGTCGCACTGGGTTTTACTCAGTCAGCACGCTGAAGTATATCACCAACCCCAAGACTGGCCAAAAGGAGCGCGCATACAAGATCTTCTCGCCAAAATCCGTCACAGCCGAATTCCTGACCAGACTTCTGGGCACTGAGATCCCTGAATCAGTCATCTCCAGCAAGGGTGAGGACACCTCTTTCAAGCCCATCACATGGTATTACCCTCACGCTTTCTATTCCTATCCCATTGAGCTGCCTCGTGTCACGTTTGAGGACCCTATTATCGGAAAGGGCATTTACTACACCTCTGGTATCGAGAGCTTCATTTCGTGCATGGAAACAAGCGCTTTAATGGGGAAAAATGTGGCGCGGCTGGTGGCAGATGACTTTACTGGGATCTCCCGCCCAGATATTGTCCTGGACCGGGTTGATGAAGAGATGAATGAGCAGCTGGTCATGGAGGAAAAGGTGAAGGAGGGCATCCATGTTCAGGCCGGAGGCGAACTTTGATTGGTGAAATGTTCTGTTTTGAGCACATCTGCTACAATATGAAGTTGTTTGTCATGTTGGACTCTGAAGCAAGCATGTGAAGCACATTCTTCGATGTTTATGGGAACCTGCATGAGAGCTTTCTTATTTGCTGTTATGGATTAAATAGTTTGCTAGGTCTAGTTTAAGCCACAGAATCGGTTGTGTTTTAACTATCCACTTTCAAAAGTGTCGAATAAATAATTCTATCCTGTTGGTAAGGTTGTTGCAGATATCCTTGAATCCTACCTAAAGTCTAGGGTGGCAGGTAATTATTGTAACTATTCCCAGCTTTACCACCAGCCTCAGTGGCGCACGTCAGTTGTGGCGAAAACGACCCCTCCTTCTTCACCCCTCCAACCAAGTCTAGAGGGAAAGTACACATAAAAAATAAACCAGAGGCAGCCGCGGGCTTTCTCTCCAACCTGTACTTTCTGTTATGACGCAGCCTGTCTTCCTTCCTCACGCTGTAGCCTGATCTTTGTCCAAGTCGTTGGCCAGTCACACCTTCTGTTCTTTCTCTGTCACGGGAAGGTGCCCGCCTGCCTGCTGTACCTTACCTGCAACGACAGAGACAGACAGAGACAAGAAAGGAGAGAAGGTTGTTCTGCCTGCTCTGCCTGTGTCTTATCGTCACGTCACAACCTTACTTTTTTAGTTCGTCGTGCCGATAACATCACTAACTTTCCTTACTTCTTCTTTTCTCCTTTCATAAACTAGGGAAAGCTACCTGCACTGCGACTTTGTGCCCTGATTCAGAGCCGACAACAACAACCGCGCATTTGCTGCTTCGCGCACTCTTTTCCTTCCTTCCTTCTTTTTTGTGTCTATAAAGGCACTCGCTCCTAAAATCAGCATGTTCGCCCTACGGAATAGTAAGTTGCTGTTGCCCCGCATTATCCCTACCCTCTTCCTTCTCCCTTTGAACCAACATCCACATCTTCACCATAAAAGGTCAGAACGACTGACCCTTGTCATGACTGGTCTCTTTGTCTCTCACCCCTCCTTCATTTTACTTCTCTACACCATCCTCGTTTATCTCGTTTTTTCTCCTCCAACCAACAGTCAGTATAAGACAGCTAACAACCCGCCTTCTCACAGTCGGCAAGTTCATCTTCGGTTCAAGCACACAGGAAGCTTTGATCGAGCTCCCTCAAGGCCAACTCTACCTCGTCCGACCCTTATCGCCAAAGGGTTACTCCGAACTTATTTTCAGGGACTCTACTATTCGCATCCGCCGAACCAACCAAGAATTTCAGTACCAGCTTGTCGTGCAGCGGGTCTTCGAGGAAGGTGAAGCTGAGCTTCTAGCCGAGGAAGAAGGAGAAGACGCTGAGATCGAGGCCCTTGCTTCAGAGAAGGACGAGAAGACCTTCCTCCTAGACGAGGCCCTGCACTTTCGTTTCGAGATTCGAGAGAGCGGCGACAAGGTTCTTGCCTGGAAGGACCTCAGCGGCGACACTGGTGACCTTTTCCAGTTTGTTTGCGACTCCTCTGTTACATCGGTACAAGTGCAGCAGTTCGTGAGAGTTGCCCAAGAGTGTCAATACGAGCGCAAGTACCGCAAGCACAACTCTACCGCTTCGGAACTCGACTTGGAACAGTTTGAATTTGAAGAGGAGGATCCTATCCCACCTGCTAGCCCCCTCCACAGCCCTACTCTTGCACGGTCAATCGAATCCGTCGACGACATGCTCTCCAAGAATACAGCCAACTCTGGTGTGAAGCGGGAGCCTGTTGTTGTTCCTGAGCAGGAAATTGAGGCCCCTGTTTTGACTGGACCCGACGCCGATAACCCTCCTGAAGCCCTCGAAATCTATGCTGCCGTGACAGCCGAACTTCATGTCTTTGACCCTCAGCCCGGCCATTTTGCACTTGTTGACGAGTCTGTTGTTGCTCAAGTTTCTGAAGTCGGCAAATGGGAGTACTGGCTCCAAATTGAATCCAATAATAAGGCTTGGCTAGGCACACCAGTCGTCGCTGATTTCAACCCCGTCTTTGACTTTGAATACCTCTCCTTTGTCTTCAATCACTTCAGCAATGATGGTACCGCGCGATCTTGGCTTCTCCGCTTCAAGGATCAGCCAACTCTGGAGAAGTTCCAAGAGGCCATCATGCAAGCTATTTGGGAAAAACTTAATGAGACTAAGTGGACAAAGATGCAAGACAAGGAGCGTGAATACGTCCTTGACTCCTTCGGTGACCTGACTATGGAAGATGCTCCTTTGACTGAAGAGGAGGAAGAAGAAGAAGAAGAAGAGGAAGAGGAAGAGATCGAGGACGATCGTGTTCAAGATGAGGAGTACGACAGCGACGAAGAGAATGACAGCAGTTTCCCCAAGAACGCGGACGGTGAAGTCAACTCTCAGTTGGCTGTTGGTTACAAACATGACCGCTCTTTTGTCGTTCGTGGATCCAAGATCGGCGTTTTCAAGCACACTCCCAACAACCACCTCGAATTCTCTACCAACATTTCCAAGGTCACAACCCCCAGTGGCAAACTCATGAACCCGAAGAAGGTTATGCTGCACAGCGAGGATCGCGACCTTATCATGCAAAACGAGATCGACCCCACCAAGCTTTATCGCATGGATCTCGAATATGGCAAGGTTGTTGACGAGTGGAACGTCCACGACGACATCCCTGTTGTCACATTTGCACCCGAGAACAAGTTCGCTCAGATGACATCGGAGCAGACCTTTTTGGGTGTTTCCAACAATGCTCTCTATCGTGTTGATCCTCGATTGTCTGGCAACAAGCTTGTTGACACCGACATGAAGCAGTATGCCTCCAAGAATGATTTCTCCGCTCTTGCAACCACCGAAAAGGGCTACATCGCTGTTGCCAGCAACAAGGGTGACATTCGCCTCTTTGATCGCCTAGGTATCCGAGCCAAGACCCAGCTTCCCGCTCTTGGTGACCCCATCACTGGCATGGACGTATCTGCCGACGGTCGATGGATCTTAGGTACTACCAAGAACTACATCCTCCTTGTTGATGCCCAGCAGAAGTCCGGTAAAAATGAGGGCAAACTTGGCTTCGAAAAGGCGTTCTCTGCAAATGATAAACCCCATCCTCGACGTCTGGCGCTTACCCCTGAGCATGTGGCCCAATTCTACCACGAGACAGGCAAGCCCGTTTCCTTTACTCCTGCCAAGTTCAATACTGGTGAAGGATCCGAGGAGACAAGCATCATCACTGCCACGGGTCCTTACATCATTGAATGGAACCTGAAGCGAGTCCTCCGAGGAATGAAGGCAGCTTATAAGATCAAGCGATACGAAGAGGAAGTCAAGGCTGACGACTTCAAGTATGGCTCCGACAAAAACGTCATCGTTGCTCTTCCCAATGAGGTCAATATGGTCGCCAAGCAGAGCTTGCGAAAGCCTACTCGCGAGAGCATCATCGGTGATATCCGGCTGAGCGACTCACACAGAGGTTCTGGCCGCATTGGAACCCGAGAGAGTGGCCGATACAAGCTGGGTAAGGATGATATTGTCAACGCCCCCTACTAAGTTAAGGGCACTTGAGTATGCAGACTTTTGATGAGTTAAGATAAAGGGGAAGTTATTAGGGGTGCCGCGATATTACAATGAGATCCGACTGACGGGGAGTTTTGGTGGAATTTGAAATTTGTAGGCATAGGTTCTTTAAACCTTTATGCTTTTTATTTAGATACCAGCTGCTGATGCATCTGCGTCGCAATCAATTCGATTCATCCTCACATTTTTATGCACACTACGTAAAACCTTCCATATCTTTAAGCTATGTGGGGGAATTGTCTGTAGGCGAGCTTGATTTTTGGTTTAATTCTAGGCGAGTATGTTAGGTAACAACGGGCGTGTAACTTGTTTGGTCGTATTGATGTTAACCACGGTACCTACGTTATGGGAGCAGAGGCGACAAGGCCTGGAGACAAACGGTAGGGGCTTCAACAAATTCTAGACATGCGGAACGTATAGTACATGATAGGGCACAGGAGCTATCCGAAAGGGTCGTCAGGATTTGATTTTAATATAGTAAAAGAAGAACAGACTCTAAAAAGATCCCAAATCATCACCGCTTAAACCTTGAACTCATGAATTCGTCCTTTCATACCCATGTCCCATTACTAGAATACAACTTTTATTGGGAGGGCGCTGTGCTTGACTCGCCTTCTTTTGTCTCGTCAATGGTCAATAGTTCCTCAGCTTTCTTCTCAATTTCGGCAACAGCCTCCTGTGCCTTCTGACCAAGACCAACGACAGCACCCGAGACGTTACGCAGAGTCTTGGGCTGAGTACTCTCAGCACTAAGGCGAGTCATTTCAGCGACGAAACTGGCGCCCCACCAAGCACTCGTATACTTGAAGACATAGCGCTCAAGCTTCTTGTAGTTAGCCTCGCGTTGTTCGGGGCTCATGGTGACGGCGTCATGCAGAGCATTGGCAAGCTCCTCTGTGTTCCAAGGGTTGACGATAAGGCTTCCGTTGAGAGATTGGGCAGCACCTGTAAATTCACTGAGAATCATAACACCATGGTTCTTCTGTTGTGTGGCAATGTACTCGTATGAGACAAGGTTCATGCCATCGCGAGTAGATGAGACCAGGCAAACATCGGAGACGGCATACAGAGCGGTAAGCTCGTCAAAGTTGACAGACTGGTGAAGGAAGTGGATAGGCATGAACTCAATGGTGCCAAATTTTCCGTTAATACGGCCGACCAGTTCGTTGACAACAGCACGTAAATTCTGATACTCTTCGACATCCTGTCGCGAAGGCACGGCAACTTGAACCAGAACAATCTTACCAATCCATTCAGGATGCTCAGTGAGGAACACCTCAAGAGCATGTAACTTCTGAGGGACACCCTTGATATAATCCAGACGGTCGACACCAACAACCAGCTTGACGCCTTCGAACTTTCGGCTGAGAGCGGCAATACGTTCTTGCACCTTCGGTTTCTTGAGGCCTTCAACGAAATTCTCTGGGTCGATGCCGATGGGGAAGGCGCCAACGGTCACAAAGCGACCGTTCCAGTCAACACCATTGGGAGTTGTCGGACACTCGAGGATACGAGAGCAACTGCTAAGGAAGTGACGGGCGTAGTCGTATGTATGGAAGCCGATAAGATCGCAATCGAGAAGACCAGTAAGTAGTGCCTCTCGTACAGGCAAGATTCGGTAGATTTCACTGCTGGGAAACGGGGTGTGGAGGAAGAAGCCGATCTTGACATTCTTTTTCGAGTCGCCGATTTCCTCACGGAGCATCTGGGGGAGAAGCATCAAGTGGTAGTCGTGAACCCAGATAAGATCGCCGTCTTGAACATCCTTGATAACAGTCTTGGCAAACAGGCGGTTGACTTCTTGATATGCGGCCCAAGCGGATTCATCGAATGTGATCTCACCAGGGTGGTAGTGGAAGAGAGGCCAGAGAATGGAGTCTGTAAAAGAATTTTGTTAGATACACAACAAGTAGAACCCAGGTGTAAGTATTGCTTACTAGAGAAGCCGTTGTAGTGCCTGTCCGCAAGCTCATCGTCAATGAAGACAGGATGCGCGCCGTACTCGTCCTTTAGGCGTTGCTTCATGCCCTCGACCTCATTGTCGGGAACTTCGAGACCGGGCCAGCCATACCACTGGAAGCTAGTGGTCTTGCTGAGACCGCTCAGGCCAGTGACAAGTCCACCAGAAGACATGGAAAATGAATAGCTTCCATCTTCAGATCGCTTGATGGTGATAGGCAAACGGTTAGAGAGGAGCAGCAGGCGACCGGGGGCGGTTTGGCCGGTCTCGTCCACAGCGCCGGGCATAATTGCTATGTGAGAGACGAATAGAAGACAATATGTTCAAGTTTGATCTCCAGAGACTTGAAGATCAAAAAGGAGAAGCAGAGGAAAGAAAAGAAAAGAAAAGAAAAAAAAAAAACAAGTCGAGTGAGATCGGTCTCGTCAAGGTTCTTTGAGGACGACGTCGATGGTCCGTGGAGGGGCAGGGAGAGCCTAAGAGCTGGCGTTGAGCCGAGAGGCGTAGATCCCCAGCAGTGGAGTTAGCGCAAGGAGCTTTGGGCCGTTGAGCAGTAAACGATGACGCTATCGCGCGTAAGGTCAGTCGATTTATTGGAGAAGAGCGCAGTAAGCGGATATGGTAGTTGAAGAAACAAGGATCGTTTTTTGTCGATTTTATCAGTCGTTTATCTGTAGGTGAGAGACAAAGAACACAGTGATATAAGTAGTTTGTCCTGTCTTGACTTGAGATGATGTTGTTTCCAGAAGATGAGAGAGGCCGAAAGAAGGGAGTGATGAGGTCTAAATAAGACAATCAGAGAAGAAGACAGAAGAAACCAAACAGAAAGAAGCAAGGATGGGGCTGAGGGGATAAAAGAGGGCAAGTGAGGGGCATTTGGCAGAGGCAGCTGCAACCTTTCCAGTTCAGCATCCTACATTGTCCAGGAAAGTAGGTACTACCCACTGTCACTGTACCTTGTGCCTGCCTGTCAGAAGGAATGAGACCGTTGAAGACGGGGCGGGATCTCCAGGCGATGGTGTAATACTGAGGTACTGTACTAACGTTAGTCAACAAACTTTCGACATGTGTAAAGCATCAACATTTTGAACCATACCAGGTAATTCAACATACCTGAGGTCGACAATCTCTTGTCCATATACCTTTTGCACCTGATCTGACCTTCATCCAAACCAATCAAGCCGATGGCTTCCGCTTAACCGGTTCACATCTATCTACCTACCTATACCTTTCCGCTGAATATCCAGATCCGGCCCGTTTTCTTCAAATTGGGAGTGGAGGGCAGCATCTGCATCTATCGCTAGGCCCAGGCTACCACACGGCCCGGGTCACTATCGCCAAAAGAAAATACAACATCCAACACCATCATTGCTTCTGAGGCACAAAAGCACCAGATACGAATCAAGTCAGGCTGCAAACCGCGCTTTCTCCACTCCTATGCGTCTACTATTGGCAGTTCTCAAACTTGTCCCGGAGCATGGTCCGGAGGTTCTTCCGGAGACGGGATCGATTCATCGGCCATCATACGGATATCACGGACATTATCTTCTACCTATTGAAACCTGCAATTGACAAAAACCGGTCAGGAGTGAACTAACCAGTCCCCACATGTGTGATTCAAAGCTTGGTTGGAATTTGTTGAACCATCCATCCTTTTTGTTTTTGAATCAAAAAGTGACGCATTCATGGCATACTTCGTCTTGGTTCCATAGCTGACAGAGAATAACTATCTGCTTCCATGTCACTGTAACCCGTTGCCAGGCCGAAGGTCAGATATTGGCTTGCAAACCCAAACCATAAGTGGACATCATTATCGCACACCTAGCCAACCAATCGCCAGAAAGAATATGACCATGTTTGTGCTTTGATCAGGTTTGTTGGCCGGACCATAATGTCCTAGAATTCTATCCCCTAACTTTGTTCTACTACCTAATCATAATAAAAAGCTGGAAAAGAAATCGGGTTGGTTTGGACTGCAACCTTCCGGCTATTGCGATTTAATAACCATGCATAACCGTCGGGCCGGTAGCCGCTATAAGCTGTGATCAGTTCAGTGTCCTCATCGCTGTATAGGTACGTATCTACCTATGTAGATGCCTACTTTCGTAAAACAACAAATACTGAGGTAAGAAAAGTTCACTTGTTCCATTTGCGAGTCTAGTGGGTGATACAAAACGCCTGACCTGCCACTTTGTAGTGGATAGATTTTGAGTAGATAAAGCATTTTGAACAATTAAGTTAGGTTATTAAGTATAATCTTTCCTTTAGATTTGTGATAACTTGAAGGATATATGGTAAGTACATACCTAAGCAACAATGTTCAGTTTTTTGTCCTCTACTAGCGTATGACCAAGCATACTGCTTTTCTAGAAGTGTAGGTGGAAACCGTCTCAGATTCAAACCTTACACCGAAATCGCACAAAGGTAGGTGCGCCTTCTTCAAAATAATATATAGGAGTAACAGGAAGAACGCATTTTATCTTCAAGATTCACCTTAAAGATCATACATATCATCGTCTGGGACTATTATCCTCTTGTGCAGTTGAGGACTTGAGGTGAAGCACATGTGATCTTATCTTACCTTATCGATAAGAGCACCTGCGCCTAGTCTTGGAATTTTTCGAGAATCAATGCCGCATCGCGACCACAACACAGAGACATCAACTACTCGCGCAACGCGCATTTCCTGTCGCAAACATGGAGCCATCTCATGACTTCAAATTCCTCCAGGAGAACGTTCAGAAATCACTTGTCTCAACCGTAAAGACTGTGAACCGAATCGCCGCTGAAGATTTAAGCTTTCAGCGTACAGTCAATCCCAACGTGGGACAACAGCTCGATGATCGAACCTCCCGAATTCTTGAACTCTCTACACGGCTGTTGCAGTCTGCAGGAAAGGCATGTGGTGTCAAGGCGCCCAAGCTTGAGGATGTGGAAGACATCGAGATGAATTGGAGGGGAGTCGTCGATGTCGTCGATTCTTCGCTTGAGAAAGCCGACACAGCTTTGGACGAGTACACAGGGCTTGTCAAGAGAAATGAACCCCCTGTGCCTGATTCTGTAGGCCACCTCTTCCCTTATTTAATTATAATGACTAATATCTCTTCAGTCGACAAAGTCGAAGAAACCAAAATCGACAAACAAGGTCATTCGAAATGCCAACATCTCCAAGCCTCAACTCCTATTCGAACGAAAACCTGATAACTTCGCTTCTGCTCCATGGAAGCCGATTCTCACGTTGAAACCGAACGCCAATGTCTCTTTGGAGGACAGCCTTGAAGTGGTCCCCAATGAAGAAGGTATACCACAGTACGTCCGCCTTGAGAGTTCCAGGGCAAATCCGCTCCCACGGCAGAGACTGGAGATGCGATTTTGAATCTCATCACTAACCTTGATGCTTTAGGTACCAGCATCCCTACGAACACGAGATCATCCGCAGCATATACCCGAGACGAGTCTACAAAGAAGCAGAGCCCATCATGTACCAGCCAGTCGAAACTACCCAAGCCACGTTTATCGACACATATGAAGGCGTTCTCGAGATGCTGGAAGAACTCAAACAGGCCACTGAAATCGCTGTAGACCTGGAACATCACGACTTCAGGACTTACATTGGACTTGTCTCGCTCATGCAAATCAGCACACGAGAAAAGGATTGGATCGTGGATACTCTGCAGCCATGGCGCCACAAGCTTGAGATTCTGAATGAAGTGTTTACTGATCCCAAAATAGTCAAGGTGCGTTTCTTGAAATCTAACGATAGAAATTCTCTAACTTGAACAGGTCTTTCATGGCGCGTACATGGACATGGTGTGGCTGCAGCGAGATTTGGGACTGTACGTGAATGGCCTCTTCGATACCTTTTTTGCTTGCGAACAGCTGCACTATCCGGCGAAGAGCTTGGCCTACTTGTTGTCTAAATTTGTCGACTTTGACGCAGACAAACAATACCAGCTAGCAGACTGGAGGATACGGTGCGTCCCTAAGGCCTTTTCAGCACACCAGACTAACTTATATCCAGGCCGCTACCCGAGGAAATGATGTACTATGCCCGCTCGGATACTCATTATCTGCTCTACATTTATGATAGAGTACGGAATGAACTTGTTGCTGCCTCTGATAAAGCCGATCTCGAGAAAGATTACATAGGCCGAGCCGTTGAGAAATCAAGGGAGCAGTCACTCTCTCGCTATGAACACCCCCGTCTCGACGAAGAGACTGGCGAAGGCTCTCGTGGCTGGTATGGATACGTCTTTAGGAATTCGCACCTGGCTTTTGACGGTGAGCAATTCGCCGTTTTTAAAGCCCTGTGGAAGTGGAGGGACGACACGGCCAGAAAAGAGGACGAGAGTGCCAACTACGTTCTCAGCACCAGGGATATTGCTGAAATCGCTCGAATCAACCCGCCCGATGCAAAGGCCCTTCACAGCACACTGCCTCTTAATGCATCCTTAGCAAGACCTCGATTCAACGAGATTTGGGAACGGATCAAAGAGACCAAGGCAAAAGGTGGCCCCAGCTTGCTTCACTTCTTCACTTCAATGGCACCCGATACTTTAAAGAAGGATGGCATGCCTTTTGCAGCCAGGAAAACTACAAGGTTACCAGACCTCGATAGTGAGGTCACAGTCAGCAGACTGACCCGGTCACAGTTATTTGGAGATATGCCGATCAGCACTCAGTGGGATGTTTCGGCGCGATCATCCGCAACGCAGGAAGAGGATCTTGTTCCCTTTCCCTGGCAGAAATTCGTACAACAAGGCTCGATTGAGGCAGACGTTCGACACGATGAAGCCACCGACAAGACCGCTGCCATTACTGAACAACCAGTGGGCGTGGAGAATGCAACTGGTAATGCTGATGTTGAAGAGGATAATGAGGAGTTTACGTTGAAGAGAGGTCAGAAGCGAAAGTCACAGGCGGTAGAAGAATCCGATTCGAGTGAGCAAGGCTCGGAATCATCGGAATCGGACAGTGACGAGGAAATGCAGGATAATGGAGTCATTGCTATCGAGGATGAGCCCGATCAGGCAGTGTCCAGAAGCGCTCGCCGTAAGCAGCGTAAGGCCGAGGAGAAAAAGGCCGAACGAGAGCGGCTTCGACGGCAAGAAGCCAAGAAGGCCCGCAAGGCCCAGAAGAAACAAAAGAAGCAAGACGACAAAGCCAAAAAATTCGATGCCGTACCCTTCGATTACAGCAAGGCGACATCGGTGCTGCACGCGAACAGAGAGTCCAATGACGCAGGAGCAGATACCAAAGGCAAGAAGAAGTTTTTTGACCCGTATTCGAAATCTGCGGATACTGATATCAAGGGTGCACGCAAGGCACCGCCAGTCAAGGGAGAGCGGAGTGCCACTTTCAAGAAGTAAGGCTGGGGTGTTAATGCATCGGGTGACTAGGATGAGAGAGGAGTTTTGGGGCACGCACAGCTACGACACATGCTAGGTATTTTATAGTTGAATTTTTGTGTCTAATATTGGTATCTATTCTGTATCATTTGTGTGACTTTTCAAGTAATGTGTGGTAATTAGGGGGGCGAAAACGAGGAAACAACCGGGATAATCTGCCGGATGCATTGTTGATTGATCAGAATACATCGAGAAGAATAGGCCTTCATCACTGTAATTGTAACCCCTACGATAAGACATGCATGTAACGACGAATTGAATCGATGATAGTCGAACCACCTGCACATACGAATCGAATGATGAGTCGAGGTACTCGCGCTGTGAAACCTGAATCACCCCAGTGGACAGAGACCCGAAGCTCCACAACGGAAGGGAGACCAGGGTTTCCCGCGCCCCAAGTTACCCCGGATTTTCGCTGTTTCCCCGCTTTGATGGTCTCTGAGAATGTAGCAACTGCCGGAAAACAAAAGAGAGTTCAACAAAAGAAAGAAGGGAAGGGAGGCCAAGGTGTCGTGTAGGTACTGTAAATTTACTAGATATAATCTTAAAGAATTTGTCGGCCAAGATATCATATCTCGCACCCGAAAGATTAAGGAAGCAATCGAGACCAAGTGTGTCTTCTTCCCCTTGCGCTTTGACAAATCACAAAAACGAACGCATCCATTTGGGTTTTGCTGACAGGCTTAGATGGCACCCCAACGTCCAAGGTCCGAGACGGGATGGGTGGTATTGCCAACCACAAGAAACGGGAAGGTGCCATCCATCCCAGGCGTTCCTGCCAAATGCAGCAGACATTCTTCGGCTGATTTCCCCCTTCATCTTGCGGCAGCCACGGCGTCTCCTTCCCCTCATTTTGTGACTCGGATAATCTCCCACTGTCGCCGTGGCATTACTCGGAACTTGGCTTTGTCAATACCAAACACCTCGAGCACCTGGCCTGCTCTTCTCTTCTCTTCTCTCCTCTCCTCTCCTCTCTTCCTCGACCACCTGCCTCCCTCCCTTTTTACCTTTGCGCCCACATCTTCGCACACAACGCTTCTGTCGAACACGTCTTACGACCACCGCTGATTTCATGCAATGCCACGACGCAAAACAGAGTCCGAAACCAAGTGATTCGAGTCACTCTCTCCATCCCGTACCGCTGCCAGCTGTGCCACTACACGCTACATTCGGCATGCAACAAGTGTCCGCCATGCCCTGATTCCCTGTCGCGATGTGACACAATGGCTTGCCTAAAGGGGGGCGGGTTTCCAGGCAAGAGTTGGCAGGTCATGTGATTTCAAGTGAGGGGAAACCAACGAACGGGATGGCACCCAAGATGCAGCATTCTTATTTTCCTTTGCTCCCTTTTTCTTCGATGTCGTTGGTGTTGTTCAACCATGGAGTGACGGACTCGAGTTGCGATGTCGTTCCAGCTTTCCAAGACTTATACCGGCAAAACCACGCCAGCTTTTGCTAACGGTGGAGTCGAGTGGATCTTGGTTGGATCGCACAACGATCTATATTGAGCAAGTGATGAAAGCATGCTTTGGGGGAATGAAGCAATGAGCCGTTCCATCGTGGTATACTAATACCAAGCCAGGACGATTGTTTTCCTTACCTACAGAGCACGAATCCGGCACATGGTCTTGTGCACAGGTTGGTGATCGACTTCCCTCCTTTCTTCCTCCTTTCGAGTTTGAACCTCATTGCTCTTTCCCACGGACTCGATGCATCCCAATCATTGATATCAAGCATCCAAGTCATGCTTCAATATCTCATACGTCCATTCCCAGCACAACGCAAGTTTGCATACCGATATTGGGAGGATATGTCTGGCCCGTGGTCCAGACAGCCACTTTCCACCATTGTTCACTCGAACTGATTCTCGACATTGGCCCCGAATCACGCTAGGACATCCTTCCAGCGTTCGCCACTCCTTTCTCAAGAGGCTACTGACGTTTGCAATATGTTACCCCAATGAGGTCAACTCATGGTTTCACCTCGCAGTGGTGTTGCTTTCTGGACGGCCTGTTGCAGTTCGCATGTTTGTACAGCATTCGAGTGCCTTCCAGGCTTCACGACGAGGTTCTCTGAACTCAAGCCAACATGCTCTTCTAGAGATTCTTGGCGTTTCGTTGTACGTTTCCCATGCTGCTCATTCTCGACTGTGGCAGTGTGTCGGATCGTCGCCCGGATGTTCGTTCGTTTCGTTTTCGCAAATGTCAGAACCACGCAGCGTTTTGGGTCACGGCAATTCGAAGCATTAGCAGTTCACTCTCGTGGATATGACGACTCGATAATGCAGTTTGCAACGTCCTGGAAGTGTTCTGTCGAATCGGTTATCCTGGCGTGGCTTTGCATATCGACCTAGCATTTACACCCCGACGTTTGAAATCACCCCTTCCACCTCGTCGTAACTGTCAGGGGGATTTATGTTTCTTTACATACTTCTCATCAGATCCACTATCAATCCCCAGGACCATTGAATCTTTTCTTGATCCACCCTTACAGCACCGTCATGGCTGCCCGATTGGTTTACGTGAGGCACTACGGCTAGCGACCCACGCTATCGTCAACGATGTTTGCACCGTGTGGGGTTTTTGTTCACATCACGAACAAACTTCGATCGAATGCTTTGCCTTGAAATACAGGCATCGACGTGCCTAGGGACACGGATACCACCATGTGCTACGAACCTTGGTCAGGCCCCGGGTCAATTCGGTTAAGCTGGGAAGAGGAATTCCCCGGCACCGGCCCACGGGAGCTCAAGCAAATGCCTCACGCCAGCATCAGCTCTCATGCAACAGGAGCTGCACAGGAAGATGTCATCAGTTGAAAGTCAATTGAAATGTCAAGTCAGTCATATTCAGTTTCATCGATTGGCTTTTCAGTTTATTGAGCGTTTGTTGATCAAACAAGGAAAAAAATCCTAGTGCATTGGAAGAATCGGGATGAATGAGGCTTTTTATTTTACAAATCGGTCCCTGGGAGGAAATATGCAAGAATTTCCCCAACTCTAGTCATAGGAAAGTGCCTATGATCAACGTCCCTCCCAGTTCTCTATCCCGTCTATTACAAGACAACCTCCCCTCTATCGTGCAAGCTGGCATCAAGTGCACCCATGTCAAAATCTTCAAGACATGGCACAATGCACGACACTCAGCAGCCTCCTCCGTATCGTTGACTCGATCATTCGGCACGAGCCTTCCCAATTGGCCGGGAAATAGCTTAGGTCTACGGAGGTGAAAGAACTGATTAACCGATGCCCAGGAAACTGCCACGATAGCACGGATTTCGCGGGATGAACTTACGAACTTGGCCATGAGGGCAACCATCAGGTCGAAAAGACCAATGGCCTCGACGAAAGCGAAACCCAGAATGGCGTAAGAAAAGAGCTGGCCTCGAAGGGCGGGGTTGCGGGCAACACCGTTGAGAAGGGCAGCGAAGACGAGACCGATACCAATACCGGCACCAGTCAGACCGATGGCGGCGGAACCCATACCCAGGTTCTTGGAGACCTCAACCATGGCCTGGGCGATCTCGGAGGAGTAGGCACGGCGCTGCACCTGGAAGGCGTTGCGAGTGGAAGCCTGGAGAAGAGTCTGACGCTTCATGGCCTGGAGAGGGCTGGCGCCTTGAATCAATTGTGAGCGAATTGATCATTGATACCGATGGGCGAGTTTCGATCGAGTCGGGTTCGGCACCGAGCTCAATTGAGCTCAAAGAAAATTTTTCGCCGTATCAAGAACTTACCAGAGATGGTTCGCTTGCTGGCGGCAGCGACGGGGGCACGCACAGCAGGGCGAGCGGCCTTGACGGCCATCTGGGAGGCCAGGCGAGAGGCGAAGACACGAGAAGAGGCCATTGTGATGGTTGTGTGAGGGGAGATGGTTGATGATTGAAAAGGAGAAAGAGGCTGATGGGAGGTTTAAAGACGGCAGTGGAAGAAGGAAAAGGGAAGAGAGAAAGCGTCTGGAGCCGGAACGAAAGTGAGGATAGATGGCCCCACACGGGTGGATATCATCAGGGGGGTGAGGATGTCAGCCGGGGCAACGGTGGGAGGAAGCAGAACTACGATGAATCCAGGCGAGATATTTTCACGGGCGAGGCGGGTGAAAATGGCGGCTCGGACACGAAACTACAAAACAGAGAGGTTTGCTCGACAAACTCGAGGGTTACAGGCCCATCGAGCAGGCCAAAAAACACTGGAAGAAGGGCAAGAGGGAGGATGATATCACGGGTGCGAATTCCGCAAGAGGGTTTGAACTCTGCACGGGCTGCTTAGCCGTCGGAGGGAATCGGGTGGAGTGATATGCGAGAATGCTGAGCTGTGATTGACCTGGATGAACTGGAAGAGTTTAAAGCCTGAGGCTTTTACAGTCGGAGAGACGCGCTTGGCGGTGGACCATGAATCATGGGAGAAGGGCCACGACGAGTGCCAGCTAGACCGGCCGGTGATGGAACGCGCGACATTGAGCGAAATCTGGCACGGTACGAAGGAGGGACAGAGCCGGAACAGCAACGACCCCTACCAATCCGGAGTACAGTAGACTAAAAAGCCGCTGCGGGCCCAGCCAGAATTCCACGGGCAGCGGACAACGACGGCCCTAGCGGATTTCCGAGAGAAAATGCATCCGAATGCCTCCAAGAAGACATAAGCCAGAGAAGAAGCTTAAATTGCAATACTTATCTGCTGAGAAGAACGTGCCGGCACTGAGATGCAGTTGCTAGTCCTCCACTCTACGACAAGTTCTATCTTGTCAAATCGAAGTACCAGACAATGGGTGTACTGACGCTTGCTTCAATTTGATATCAACATACCTGGGCATTGGGACGTTGCCGAAGATAAGCAACGATTGGCTAGTTGCGCGAATTGAGTGTCAGTCTTGGTA
>JAJJWN010000313.1:0-65279 GCA_021655885.1 Fusarium abutilonis
CTTATATAGCTTATATAGCTTATATGAAGCTTTAAAAGTTATAAAGTTATTTAAGTTCTTATAGAAGAGATATAAGGGAAACAGAGTATAATTAAAACTATATTTATTAGAGGATTTTTTTTTTAAAAAAAAAATCTATTTATTATAATTACTTATTTTAGACTAATTACTTATAAAAAAAAACTTTAATATTTATATATAATAATTATAAATACTTAAAGATAATTATACTTCTTACTTTATTTTTATAACTATTTTATTAGATTTATTATAATAATTTAAATAATAATAAAATCTGGTAGGATAAGCTGACGCACTGTAAAGGTGGCCGCAGACTTTTTACTCATCACTGTACGTAAAGGACGTGTCTTTGCTAGTTTACTGAAATGGCTGGATGAGATGCGAGCTATTGATAGCATTTCACAACGAATGTGTATACCCTTTGTGATGTAGCTATGAGGAATCTCGGAATATGTTATCCCCTCCCTCTCCCTCTCCAGCCCAGTTCAAAAGTTCCCGAGGCTTGGTATTTCACTTTAGTTTAGCTTAACTTGGAACCCTAAATTTACCTGACATTATCCTGAGGGGGTGCTGTGAGAAGGGTAAAGGTGTGCATATGCTTTTTGGCTTTGTTTATTGAGCCTAACTATGAATGATGTTGCTAATGCTATCTGCGCTATTGTAATGAAGCATCCACAGCTAGCTGGCGATGATATGTCCCTTCATTATTGCCAAAACAGATACCAGCTCTACATAGCAGTTATTGTCCGAGTAAAAGAAGCGCATCGGCCATTCTAACTATCTTCTCCAACATGAATTCTGTGGTTTTCCATTTTGTCATAGAAGGAAGGAGAATAAGATGTAATGTTTTGTGAAGCTTGTTCATTCAGAGGATGTATCCTTGATTGATGCATGTGTAGTGTAGTAAACGAAATTGACAATAGCAAGAATTTGAGGTCTTTACCTACCAGTCAGATCAGTAATGTGCTACGGAGAGTACTCACAACATGCATACCTACATACGTTGAATAGTACGCTGGATAGAAGCATGCCACGTAGCAACTTAGAGCATTATCGGCTGCTCGGTCAACTGGTCTTTCAACGTAATTAATGATGATTTGAAGAGAGTTAAAGGTGCAGAGTATCAGATTTCCATCTGAATCCCTGAGCCCATATATAAGCTCCCTAAAGCGATAGAGAAGAGATAGAACGGACGTGAGTTGTACATTGGCGTTGCTGTTAGTGACTAGTAAGGCGAACGAGCTCACTGTCGGTCTTCTCATCGCCGACAGTCGTACTGATGATTCCACCTACTTCTGCTGCTATGTAGCAAAAACTGCTTTCGCTCTGTTCATCATAACATCTACTATATACCGATAGCTCTCGTCCTGAATACAACATCAGCTCCCCATTCTTGGGTGTAAACGAACTCCGTGGTGCTGGAGAGTCACTATGAATATATACTAAACAAATGATTGCACCATTATTGTTCTTGCCAGCAAAAGGCTGGAGGATCATATTCATCCACGAAATGACTCTGTGTTTGACCAAGAGTATCGGGCAACAACCACATCCTCAGTACTATATTCGTTCTTCATATAGTATATGATAAGATAGGGGCATGAATGCTCCCAAACTGTGTGGGTAGGGACCTGTTAGCAGTCCTTGTTACAGTCGCCCGTTGAACAGAGTTCATCATGGATTGCTCCGTGGCCTGAGGTTGAGGCAGACTGGAGAATATATATGAGACAACTATCTGGTGAGGCAGAAGGGGAACCTGTTGAAGAAAGTAATATACAAGAAAACCAACTGCTTCCTAGGTTTCACCCTGTTGACCTTTGAGAAACAGAGCGATATACTAGTCTTGTAGATATAAGGGCATGGAAGAAAGAAGAAGCTTGACGAGTGCACATTAAGAGGCGATGGGGCTGGCAATTTATAGCTACAATTCTCAACTCACATCTCATTCGCTTGCTGTTAATCCGTTGCCAAAAGCCGTCAATTTTTAGATTTCTTGTGTTTGGGAGACACTCGTTTTGTGATTGCTATCACCAAGCAACAACATGAAGCCAAGCAAGACAGCATGTTACCGAAACAAATAGGAAGGATACACAATAACTATGGGGGAAAGTATCAGCTAAGACAAGACAACCATGTGGGAGAAAACGCATGTCGAGCATAGTTGTAAGTGAGTATGTACAATTTGAATGCTACAAGCTATCTAGTTATTTGGCTCGAGTTTGGGTATATATGACCACTGTCGCTCAACAATGCGTATTTTACTCCTTAGCTTCTTCCTCGCCTACTTGGTCCTCATCAAACTTGCTTTTCTTCTTCTTTTCCCTTTTCTCCTTTTTCTCTTTCCGGTCTTTCTTTTCCTTCTTATCTTTCCGGTCTTTCTTGTCCTTCTTGCTCTTTTTCTTGTCCTTCTTCTCGTCATCGTCATTAAAAACCTCTTCAATAACCTCATCCACTTCCATCTTGTTGCTGTCCTCGCTGGCTGGCTCTTCTACGGCAGGCACCTCCACTACCGGCTCTTCAACCTCCTGCACAGGCTTGACTTCCTTTGTAGCCTTCTCATCATTAGAAACCTTGGGTCCGCGCTGTGGCAGACTGGACGGAACACTAGCATCAACCTCCCTCATCCACATCTTCCAGTCTCCGCGTCGAGTCTTCCACATATCACCCTTCCAAGTGCGCCAGACACTTCTGCCCATCCAGCTATCTCGCAGCTCTGCCTCATGCTGACCCAGTTGTACCATCATAGCCTCCTTCATGTGGAACGGCACGTTTCTTTCCTTGCCCTTGCTGGGAACCTCGACAATGGCGTTGATAAGGTTGTGGCCAAACTGCGAGACGGCGAGTTCGTGGGTATGAGGCAGGATGGCACTGGCGATGGACTTGTGGAAGGCAGGGTTGGAAGATGAGATGGATAAGGCGGTGGTGAGGACGGTCACGGTGGGCATAGAGGTGGTAGCGAGACGGACAATAGTAGCTGGCTCGAGAGCAAGGAGAGATTCCTGCACGCCCTTTGTAGGACCAGGAATCGATAAAAGTGTGGTGAGGAGTTGTGCTCCATGAGACTGGATCGCATACTCGTTCTTTGAGAGTTGCTGGACATCCTTTTTCTTCTTCTCTTCATCTTTTAAGCCGCACAGGAAGATGACTAGGTCGGCGGGTGTTTTTCCGCATCCCTCCTTGAGCCCTTTGTTGAGCTTCTTGATCTCATCATTGGCGCCACGAGCAGCACATCTCTCAAAGAGTGTCCTGAGGACATTGAGCCTTGACTTGGCAACCAATTGGGGAACGGTGGGAGCGATCTTCTCAACCGCCTGCACAAGATCGTCCTTGCTTAGACGGTTAAGCACTCGGATGGCAGCATAAGACGAAACGTCGTTCCGTACGTAACCCTCTATCCTGGGCAGGAAGATGTTCTGGTTGAGTGCCTTGAAGACTTTGCCGGGGCAGTGTGTGATGAGTGTCTCGATGAGTCGCGATCCAATCTGGTCGTAGATCATACCGTTGATGAACTCGGATGCTTCCGAAGAGCCATCGCTCAGTGACTTGGGAGCACCGGGTAATAGCTGGAACAGGAGAGTTGGCTGTTCGGACTCGGATTTTTGCTCGCTCTTGTTTAGGGTCAGGTCGAGCTCAAGCAGAAGCTGTAGCGTAGGGTTTCCGATGGGATGTCTGGCAAGCACTCGTAGAGCTGTTGCGTCCATTCCTGCAGTCGAGTCCTGGATGATCTTTTTTGCGGCCATGCTGAACGATGATGGCACAGCCCTCAAGCCCTGGTTCGCTTCGTCTGTAGCTGAAGCTCCAGCAACAGAGATCTTCTCCTTCTTCTTACTCTTCACAAGAGTGCGCACCGAAGAATCCTCCAATGGTCGACCAGCCAGGACAAGCAAGAGTACGCGCATGGTGTGTGATGCGAATCGATCGGTGATCAAATACGACATGGCACCCTCTAGTTCGTCAAGCGTCGCCAGGAACAGGTCTTCCATACTCGTCTCAGGCTTTTGCATGTCCGGGTTCGTACCCTTAGTATCGAATACAAATCCAGAAAGCTCCTGCGACACTACACCAGCCGATCGCAAGAAGAGCGCCTCACAGCAGTGACTCGCGAAGCGGTGCTGAACAAGCGACAGGAAGTGTCCACCAAAAGCATCAAACAAATGCTTCTTCTGCGCTGTGTTCGACAGCTGAATAAGTCGCTCCATCAGGCGTGAGCACGATTGGCTGCTCGCTAGCTTGAGTTCCTTGCCCACGGCCTCCTTGTAAACATTTTCGAGAAAGACGTCGCGATCTTCGGTCGAGGGGAACTGGTTAAGCTCGAGAAGCTCATCTGCGCGGCGAAAGTACTCTTGCTCCTCATCTGCGAGCATTCCAAAAAATTCCTTCTCTCCAATGCCGTTCTGCTGCGCATCCTGTTCATCTTGTCCACCTTGGTAGCCGTTCACATTACTGTTGTTGTTTTCGTTGTCTTCAAAGGTGCGCTGGCGCTTGAAATCGTTTTCGTATGCCTCATGGTTTTCGGCCTCTTCGAGTCTCTTGCGCTTCTTCTCCTCGCGGCCAGCGCCACGTCTTGTTCTAGGCTTGGGCATATTTTCTGGTGATGGGAATTGCTTGTCGATCTACGTCGAGAGGAAGTTTTGGTGGGGCGGTTGGTTGCTCGACCAGAAACTTTTCCAAAAAATTCTAGCCTAGGAACTGATAAGCAATTATCGATAAGATAAGGGATCTACTCCATCCTAACTTACCAATCTGACTTGTGTCAATTGAATATACCCCCTATTTTCTCCCTGGTAAATGGTAATTTAGAGGAAATATATTTTTTACACAATTGTCTATTCAAAACGTTCTATGTTTCTACTCATGCCGTGTCTAACTCTTCCATATCTAGGCCAATGATACTGACTCTTCAACTCTTTATCGTGTCGACTTTGCCGTCTGGATTCTATAAGTCTGTTTCATAATCATTCACGTCCAACCTCCTCAAGTCCCTTAACGAGGCCCTCAACTGTTCCTGGTAGCGTCTGGCAGTTGACCACAACGCGGAAGAAACTACCCTTGGGCCCAGGAGCATAGTCAACCATGTACCCTCTCAGGATCATCTTCTCAACCATTGTCTTAGTTCTGAGGGTGTTCTCCTCCTTGTCATCAGACAAATTCCTGCCAGGGGCATAATAAAAGCACACCTGAAGGCAAGGAGGGGGGTCTTGTGACACAAGGACAAAGTTGTCACTCTGCTTGACAAGATTGGCGAGGTAAGCAGCCTGGTCGAAAGCATGATCAATCTGCTTCCCAAAACCAGCCGCACCATAGTAGATCCAGGCTAGAGCAAGCTTCAGGCTGTCACCGCGACGACCGCACTGGAGGGTCAAGTCTGCAAGATCCCAGATGTCACCACTGTCGCTGGTGTGGAATAGGTAGCCAGCAGCTGTGCTGTTTGCCTTATTAAAGACACTCATGTCAGGCCCTAGGAGAAATGAGCAGGTGACGGGGACGTTCATCATCTTGTGCGGGTTCACCGTCAAAGAGTCGGCCAGGTGAGAACCCTTGAGCTTCCAACTCTGCTTTGAAGAGAAGATAGCAGGACCGCCCCAGCTGGCATCGATGTGCATCCAGAGACCAAACTCCTTGCAGATCTTGGAGATTTCTTCAAAGGGTTCATATGATCCCATGACAGTTGTGCCTGCTGTCGAGTTCACATAGAAGGGCGTCTTTCCCTCCTCCTTCGCGCGAATGACCAACCCCCTTAGGGCATCGGGCTTCAAGCATCCATTCTCATCTACGGGGACAGGCCAGACGCTGTTTGAGCCGAGCCCGCAGATCATGGCACTCTTTTCCACAGAGTAATGGCCGTGGGCACTTGTAAAGATCACGAAATCATGCTTACCATTCCCTGAAGTCCTGCATTCGGGAAATAGTGTGTTGCGAGCAACGACGAGAGAGGTCAAGTTTGAGGCGCTCCCGCCCTGGCAGGAAATTCCGCCTGCTCGTGGTCCGGTGAAATCGAACAAGTGTGCGAGTGTCTTTGCTGTAGTCTTTTCGATCACAGACAAGGCGGGGGAGACTTGAAAGACGTGCAGCTACAGTACATTGGTTAGTTTCTCTTTATCAACAGACAGGAGAGTAGCACGTACATTGGTATTCAAGACAGAGAGAACCATGTCTGACACTACGCCAACCTAGTTCCTCAGTAAGCATATAAGCTATCTGACTTCAAAGCCAACGCCGAGACCTACCGCATTCGTGCTTGCATACAGCTTATCAAGGAACCCCTGATCCCAAGTATTGACACTGTTCTGAAGGACTTGTTGAATAATCTCCAACAAACCCTCCTTTCCTTGTCCATGATTGGGCAAAGAAAATTTGAGACGCTGTACCAATTCCTCAGGCTTCTGAAAGTCCACTAAGACATTGTTCTTGACTCCAGATGAACTAGGGGGGATGTCTCCCGTAGCCCGCTCTGCCGCTGCATCGTCTGCGGCCTTGATGTAAGGCACAATGAGACCTCGTACAGCCTCGATGAGCTGGTAATACAGGGTTAACAACCAATCAGCACAGAGGCCAGTGACATATTTGTCTTACATCGTTTACTTCTTCAGCCCTATGAAGGGTGGTCGTGGAGGGGTTTGCGTGGCGGCCTTTGGTTACAGTCATGGCGGCTAAGGTCAAATAAAAAATTGAAGATCAAAGGTATTTGATATATACAGCTAGGAGTTTCAACTGTCAAAAATCCTTTATATGGTAGATAATAAGGACATAGAAAAATAAGAATCAAGTCGGAATATGAGCAAAAGAAAAATGTCGAGTCATCTAAAAACTCTCCAAAATGGCGAAAGGATTCGAGCCAAGCAATAGATCGAGTCTCGTGACTCAAGCAAGTCTACGAGGTATTTCCTTATTCTACCGAGGCATTTCCGTAAGCCTACGGCGAGTTCCATACAATTGAGGCCAATATGTATATCGTTAACCCGAGTACTTGTGTATATATATCTATTGAACAGCTACGACTAGATTTTGGATGAGGAGAAAGTACAGGGTAGAAGATATTGGCATGTCTGGTGGTATAAAGTTTCATTTCATCTCGCGAGTCCTGTCAGCTTAACTGAAACCAAGCTGGTCCCAGCTCGACCCTTGCTGAATCTCTTTTTTCTTCAATCTTGGCTTTGATTTCCCGTGATGGCGCCATCATGCATCGCTTGCCAAACCTGAACCTGAGCTGCCCTTTTCACATGGGAGAACCTGGTCCAAGAGTCTCAGATCCATGTCTAAGACACGGAGATCAGGAGGACTATGCGGGCCTCACTCCATCCTGAAGTGATGTGCTGTGTGCCCAGACGTGGGGATGACAGCCGAGAACGGATTGCATAGATCGAGGGACATGGCTCGGATTAGACAAAAGTTACTAATAAGAAGCTATCTCACGCCGCATTGGCACATAGGCAAAAACAATGTCTCTGCAGTCTGAACTCGAGTATGATACGATGGCCCGAGCCCGCCGTCTCTCAAGTCTCAACACAACTCACATCTCACATAAATTCTGCTTGGACTTTATCTTGTCCGTGCGCGGAAGTCAATTTGCATAAAAGCCGAAACCTTGTTCATTTGGCCTAGATTGCTTAGATTGTGAAGAGATATGAACATTGAATGTGTACAGAGTAGAGAGGTTGAAGAAAGGAGATGGCGATATTTCCTTATTAGACGAGAGACAGAGAGAGATCTGATATGATAAACGAAAAAGGCAGGTTGAAAAGTCTCAGGTCACCGTCTGAATGGTACGTGATCATCACATCGCTTTCCACATCTGAGCCATGACTTTTCCCCATCAACACCAAAAGCCGCCAATAGTGGAGTGAAGCGCGTTAAACTTGACCCATTGAGAGCATTATCGCCACTGTCACCGTTGTCCCTCATCTCTTTGATCCAGAGTCAGCTATGTATGTATGTATGTATGTATGTATGTATGTATGTCTCAACTGGTGCCCAGCTACTGTAGGCCTGCTAGACCTGTCACTTGATAGCAACCTGCATGTGCGTCTTCCGTCTTTTCCCTCCCCACAACAGCTGCAACTCCTGGGTTTGAAGATTCCAAGCGAGGCAATTCTGTGGGTCGATCAATTGCTTTATCTGCTGAAGATGCGGAAATCTCAGGATCAAGCCTGGACGAGCTTCCGGTTGACGGAATATGGTGGTTCCCTCCCCCCATCTTTTGGCCGTTGGGGTCTTGGTCTTGGCTGCTCTGGTTTGGAAAAGCTTATTGATGACTACGCTTCGCTAGGTTGTTTGTCAAAGTGGCTCCCAAACGGATCCCTACTCCTGGTAGCTGACGCGTTGTGAGAGAAGAGATAAGAAAGAAAGGATCTGTGATATTTGGATTCGAGAATTGTTAGCTGGTCAACTGGAAGTTCTCTTCACTCTGCAACTCTTCAACTCTCAAGAGTGCCCCTCATTTCTAGTTGACAGGATCTTATGCATCCCTTGTCAAGTCACCTATCACATTGCAACATACCAGCTTTTCGGGATGGTGGTGGTGGTGCTGAAAGAAGGCAACCTCTACATGGATGATGGACACCAAGTTAATAATTAGTGTGACTGACCCAACTGTTCAGAAGCATCACATCACCTACTGTAGCAATGGATGGACATACGGACGGACATACATACATGCAGTTGTCCAAGCTCTCTCTTGTTAAACCTTGTAATCCCTACCAAGTAAGGAAAAGCAAAAACAAGTTATCATCCCCTTTGATTTTAACAAGATCACATACTGGTCCGTCCATCGGAGAGGAGACGGGAGAGGACAACAGAAAAGGGACAGGACAATCAATACACACGTGTTGGCTCGATCTTGATAATCAGTCAACCAATGCTAATGGCAATGCCCAATTGTCGATGCCCAAACATGACCCTTTTTTTCTTCTCTCTCTCTTTAAATCTCTGAACTTGCCCCTGCGCCTAAGCCCGCCACAAACGTTCAGACGGATCCCCCCTTCTCCCTCCCCCTGTCCTAGGCTTAAGGTTCCTTGTTCCGACGTGCTAGGCTGCCCCCGGCGTCACGAAGCTCCAGTTCAGGTTTCTATTGTACAGTAGTTTACAGCCTTAGCTCCAGCAGCCCGTACATCGTAGGCCTACAGGTAGGTTCCTACAGCAGACTAACCTGAGATAGGCTTGGAATAGCTACGGGCTACGCACCTGGGGTTGGGGCTTGTTTTTTTTTATACCAGACGGGGACCGTTTGACTCAAAACTTTACACGGCTCCCTCGGCTGTTTTTCCGCAACAAGGGGCAGCACAGGGCATCCATCTCGAGAGAGGAGTAGAAAAAAAAAGCAAAAGCAAAAGCAAAAGGATAACGCAACGCAAGAGCCTTTTCTTTCTTCTTTCTCCTTTGTATTCATTTTCATTGTTCTTACTCACTTCGTTCTCCCGCTCTATTTCATGTCATTCATTTCTACCGACTGTGCTAGTATAGTGTTGTTCTCATTATCATAACCTCGAGACGAAACAGCAAACTAAAGAGACGAGAAACCAAAACGACACAAGGGAGAGCAAGAAATTGTTTGCTTCTGCGTCAGGTTATCAATCGACACATTCGTCATCTTTCACCCTGTGCTGTCTCGGAAAAAGGCCCCCTCCTCACTTTTACTATCACACTCACACTCTCTCTATCCTTACTCTCTTTCTCTTACTTTCTCTTCCCCCCCAGAAACCAAAAGGAACTGCTGCATCCTGAAGGATTACAATCATCTGGCCAGAAATTCATTCCACAATCACAACATCGATCATTACTCTCTCAACATTTTCCCAAAACGACGACATCAAAGCGCACAAGCTTCACAATCATAAGTCGACTTGCAACGAGTCACGACTACTACGATCATAACGATAGATAGATAGACCGACCTTGTCAACCAGCACATACATACAAAGACCCATTCCGAAGCTACAGCAGCTTGGTTACATTGCCTGCCAGCTCAGCAACCAAAGCCTTGGCGACGCTTCCCATTTCTAGACAGATTCTAGAACCTCTTTTACACAGTCATTCCTACACAACTGGCGCGTTTCGGTGCCCATTGCGATCGACTCTTACTCGTCGACAGCTTGAGCTGTGCAAGAAAGCACACGACAAGCTATTTCTTTTTTACTCCCACGTATCGACACTCTCATAAGCTGCAAACATGACGGCACTGACACAAACACCCGTTCCTATATCCATCACCATCTGCGGTGACGGCGGCTGCGGAAAGTCATCCATCACACTGCGCCTCGTCCGCTCGCAATGGACCTCAGACTATGATCCAACTATCGAGGACTCGTACAGCGTGACGCGCCGCATCGATGGCGTCACCTACCACCTTTCCCTCACCGACACGGCCGGCCAGGAGGAATACCGCGGTATGTGGGCATCGTCCAACCTCGGCGCCGACGCCTTTCTGCTCGTCTACGACATCACAAGCAAGGACTCGCTCGACGCCCTCCAGCACTTCAACGAACTCATCGACATGGAGGCTGAGACACGCCTCGACAACGCCGACCGAGCGCGCCGAGCAGGCCTGCGATCCGGTCACGACACACGCGCCCGAACTATACCCCCCGTCAAGCTCGTCGCTGGCAACAAGTGCGATTTGCAGGAGAGCAGACAGGTTCCCGCCGCCCAGGGTCTCGAGTGGGCGCGCAAGCGCGGCTGTGGCTTCATGGAGACTAGTGCACGCCTCGAGGTCAATATCGAAGAGACGTTTGCTCTCGTTGTGCGCCGCGTCGTCGAGGCAAGACGACTCGCTGATACAGGCGCCGACGCAGCAGACTTTACCGCCCGCGGCATGACGAAGCCACTGACACCCCTACCAACCGATAGCGACACTGAGAAGCGCGCTGTGGGTGTGCGAGGTCCGAACCTTCAAGGCGATCGTGTTGGAGGGAAGAAGGATGGTGGATTCTGGAAGAGTCTGCGGTGTTGGTGAAAAGATGTAGGGATGAATTGTAAAAAAAAATACGGCAAAGGGCAGCGAAGCCGGGTGTGCCGTTCAAGGGGAGGGGTCTTTCAAAGGCTTAAATCATCATATACCAGGGATACCTCGGCGTCTAGGCGAAGGCTTTGATTTTACGGATGCGATTAACTCTGGGCGAATGTGTTCCCAATCATCTGTCATCATGAAAGGTGTTGACTCTGCACATTGTTCTCTTTTTTGTTGTTTTAAGGGAGAGTTGTCATTGTATCATGACTCCCTTTTCGCTGCCTCGGGCAGAGTCGGATTCTAAGCTAGCATATCATGTTGATAAACTATTCAGGTATTGTCAGTGTACCAGAGCTCAAGATACATTTAGACGACACTACAAGTCGAGTTGCTCAGTGTGAGAACTCTTGCCAGGTTACACAGTATTGCACAAAAGCATGATATGCTTCCTGTGGTGTTTTTTCAAGTCATGCCTGCAAATCTAGATCAACTATCAAGTTTATTGTCCGTAGCTGATTAGTAGATGAGAGCATTTACAAACCTAGCTCTACCTGTTTAAAAAGAACCGGGAGAAATAAAATATCATGAAAGGAGTTTATCCTCGTATCGCTGAAACGCCGGGCCTCTATGTCTAGAAGCAACTGCTTCCCTCTGCCACACTGAGGTGACACGTTTCACGCCTCAACCGCCTCTCGCCATTTCTTGTAGTCGGAGTACTCAAGAGTCGTCTTCTTGCCCTGGTAGCGCGTGACCTTGAGATCCAAGTCCTTCCAGCGTCCCCGGCTGCCCGTCCATCCGGCCTTGCGGATGAGGCTGAAAAGGGTCTCGTCTTTGGTCCATCCCTGCTCAGAGGCGACGTCTGGCAGATATGTAGAGCCGTACCTGCGGCCGCGGTCGTAGAAGGAGAGTCGGATGCCGTGGACGCCAATCTCCCAGTCAAAGATGTCGTCGACCTCTTCAAAGTTGGTGAGGAGCGTGACGGCGACTTGCAGGGTCGGCAGTTCGGATTTTCTTATAGGCGAGAAGCGAGTGTCGTGCAGAGCGGAGACGAGGGCGTACTCTGCGATTCCCTCGGAGAGATCCTGCGCCTCAAAAGTACCGATGCATCCGCGCAGCATGGGCTCACCGTCGTCCATGGTGTTCCATGTCACAAAGAGTGGAGCAGAACTCGGAGGGATGGGTAGGGAAGAGGTGCTCGTAGCGGGTGTCGAGGCGCCTAGCGAAGTTGAAGAAGACGAGGATGAAGCGCTGGCATCTGGGACTGCGAGATGCTGGAGGTTGGGGTCTTCGAGGGTTTTTGGAGCGGTGGGCTCTGGTTCTGGTTCTAAAGACTCCTGAATATCTTCCAGAGTCAGGGCCTTTCGGCGGTTGAGGTGAGCATCGAGGGCTTCAAAGCACACGAGGCAGTGCTCTGTAGTAGCCATGGGAAGTAGAGGAGGAGACTGGACTAGGGACTAGACTAGAGCAGAAGTGACGAGTTCTCAACAAGACCATGGATGAAGAAAAGACTGGAAAGATTCTGGTTAGAAAACGTCAGAATAAGAGAGAAAGAGGGAGAGATAGAGACAGAGCGTGAGCAGAGGAGGAGGTTTGAGGGGCAGATTCAGTGGGACTCGGCTTTTCCAGTGTTTGTTGTCTTGTGTTGTCTAAGTTGGCAGTAAAAGACCAATACGATTCATTAGATTGAGGCGCTAGAGTTGCACGACGGAATATTGCGTTATCTTTGGTTTCTTGGACAGCCAAATCAAGCTTAAACCGTCTTTTTTGGAAGAGGAAGAGGAAACTTTGTTTGTTTATCATCAGAGCGAGCGTTCAGATGATCAAGAGTGCAGCTCTAGCCTCTTGGTAGGCCTGGTTCACCCGACCCCACGATCGCCCCCCGGGCCCAGCCTAGGGGCAGTCCCCCGCCGGAAGACAACCCTTTGGTGCCCGCCGCCCGACCTGACCTGACCTGAGAGCTGGGTATTACAGGGGGTGTTCATGGACCTACAGTCATCGATCCATTCGCTTGGTGTTAACTAGGGGCGCAGATAAGAGATTATGTACATAGGAGCCTTGGCAGACTCCCATCTTCAACTCTCGTTTCTTCCCCAACGAGAACGTAATCGGAGTACAAGACTTCCGGTTTGAAAGAAGCTTTTCCAAGCTTCGTGGGAAAGCTGATACAAAATTGTTACCGGATGGTTGAATGCCGTCAGTTTGATCATCACCTCCCTGGTTCCAGACCCTGAACCGCTCCTGTTTCAGCTATGTACTTGACTCATGCGATGCTTCACCAAGAAGCCTAGGATGACGAATTCAGCCTGAGCCTGCTCGGCTTTGACGACATTACTGGGTAGTGTTGTTATTTCTGTGCATGATGCTCAGGTTTCTAGACTGATTGGGAGTTTGAAGATCTAAACGGAAGACCTCACCTTCGTCTCAGGTTTTGCAACCCCATGGGCATAACTTGAACATATATAGCATCGAGAATGCGTGTATTGAGATACAAATAGTTCTGCTTCTCCGGTCAAGTCAGTGAAATCTTTCATAGAATACTCAACAAATCCTTCTACTTATTACCTCTTCAGTCTCGTTCAAACCTTCTGTCACGTCGCTGGCCGACATCTTGATATCTTGCTTCCAATTAAGCTTCCATTCACTTTATCTTTACTCAAGATGCGCTTCTCTATTCTCACCGTCCTTACCTTCGCCTCAGCTGTCTCGGCTGCAGCAAGTGAGTATAATACAGATTCCAAGTATCAAGCGAGAACTGGCTCAACTAACATGTCTCACAGTTCGCCCTAGACAGGTCGATGTTAATGCTCCCTCGATGACAAACGAGCAGGGACAAGTTATTGCTTTCGACACACAAGGCGTCTATCAAGCCAACAAAGACGCCGGCATATAACAGAGGTCTTTGATTTTATGATAGACGCATGAGTGACGGGGATATCAGCTGCCTCTTAGAATTCTGGTGGCTGGGATGCAGGACAAGCAAGAATGCAATATGTACGCCACGAGAGCGACTGCAATTGAGGCTTGGCATGGACACAATAGGATACAATGTTCGAGAACGCTCATATAAGGCTGAGCCTTTGAGGAATCATAATAACACCACATTCAGACATTACATGCAAACCAAAAATGTAAATGGAGTCATCAACAGACACATCTTCAGCAACAAACAAGAATATGTCCATTGTTAATACGAAAGCGAAAGACGAAATACTACTGCTTCTGGAAACATTAGTAATGGACTCTAGTAAATAGCCAAAGTTACTCTGTAATTTCGCTACACTGGCTCGCTTCATAGTTGCTGACGGGAGCAGTCAGCATATTGTGGGATAGTGGACGAATCCGAGATGTCGGATTCAAGCTATTTTCCATAGGAATCATATCCCAGCATTTTCTCAGCAGACGGGGGCCAAGAGAGCGCAATGGTTACCTAAAAGGATAGGGAAGGAAACACTCCCTTTGTTTCAGTTTCATGATGAATGAATTTGTAGTGTATTCGATCAACATCTATGGATCTATGAATGAAGAGTAGCCCTAATACTATCTATGGTCTGGCCTAGTAACTGACAGCAAAGTTCCTCAAAAATACCACTTCAAGTTCCATTATGCGAATTACCGACCCTCCAAAATCAGCCTTGCGGATCCTAGAGAAGCGTCATGCCAACAGACCCCAAGCACTAATTCGTTGTCACGACTGAGCTGTCATTGGAGCATGCTGACCAAGTTGGTTTCCAACGGTCCATGGCCCAGATGCCCATGCTCTGTTGCAGCTGTTTAAGGCCTGGGCGTACAGCAATGTAATCTTGTCGTCAGTAAAGGCCGGTCTGGGGATGAGATGAGCACTTTGTTGGCAGAAAAGACTGAGGCGCAGTTCTGCTCAGAGAGATTTATATGCTGCCAAGATGGATGCTATTCCCCAATTCAAGAGGAGTTTATGTAAACAGACCGACGAATCTGCATATCAGATCCAACGGAATCCCAGAAAAGCTTCTATTCTCGGAAACACAGGATCCCATCAGATCGATTCTAATGGCTACAGAGAACGGGTGGATAGTTTTTCTCCGCAGACCGACAAACAACTTTCTGGCCTAACCATGACTCTGTTCACGATGATCCTTGCTTTAGCCCCCACTCGTCGCACCTTTGAGATACCGCCACTCTAGTCGGGCTTTTGACGTTTGAGGAGGCACTGTTGGCTGATTCAAGGCTGTTGACTCTTATAAGCCTGAGCAAGATGGATCATAGCACTCATCATGAGCTGAGCTGAGCTGCTGAGTCTTGTTTCTCACTTACAGTTATATTCATTCATATACAGGGCTGAGTTGGGTGGGGACGTGACAGACCAAGGGATTTATCTCGGATTGGCTCTTCTATCGCCGATGGAACCTCAAAATCAGCCTTGCCGTTTTGGTTTCAATAGCCATAGGCGCTAGAAGTGTCTCCTTTAAGCCCTTGGGGTGCTTGAAAGCCTCGCGCTTAACCCTGGCGGCAATCTTGGGGTACGGGTGGTCGGTCATAGCAGCAATCCCACTACCAATCAAGCTCCAATGGAGCTCCTGGCAAATGTCCGTAGAGGCCGTTGAGTTTCAGCTAGAGCTGTTTGGTAGAGTAACTTTTTCAGCTAGCCTGTCATTATTCACTTCCCTTGAAGTGACTCGAGATGGGGCAGCTTCTCATTGAGTCTATATATATATCAAATTAAACCTTGTACAACTCCAGTCTCGGAAAGCATCAAGCTTCCGAGAGCAGCACTGTTACCAACTCTCCGTTTATCCATGATAATTCAGCAAATTAGACGAGCTTCGGCATATTAGAACCGCTGAAAAGTCCCTCTGAGCTGTTCGCACTCTGACCCAGTCACCAAGCTCCTCAGCCGCAGCCTCCATCAGCACTAACGCCAATTCCAGTCCAGAACCCAGGAAAGAGTCTGCACTACGGAGTACAGTGGAGGCGGTGGCTCATCATCCCTGGATCGGGCGCCATGGATTTGAAGAGGGCTGAGTTTTGGTTGCGGGGACTGACGAGTAACAAGTCAGTGAGGGCATCGACCCAACGTCCTTTGGGTGTGCATAACGACCAGGCGTATCCGTAGGTAATTAAATAAAAAGGCTGGTCCCCCTTGAGATGGAGGCTTACGGCTGAATGATTTTTTGACGACTAGGCAAAACCGGAAACCCATAGTTTTCGCTGGAGACACGATATAATACCCACGCAGGACGACATACTATGACAGCTACAAGACGTTCATGACAATAACGTCCCACAATCAAACGACCGTATAGGCAGCGAGCGATCACTACAAAGAACCATTGAGCAATAAGACTCTGGAAGAGAAGGATATCAGTTGGAATTGCCGGATATCAGTGACGCCCTAGACGGAAGCAAAGCCAAGAAACAAACACTGCGAAGCCGACAAGACAACAACAATCAACATGGTCTTTGGTGGAAATCACCGTGCTCAGGCACAATTCGACCGCTCCAAATGGCGCGCCATGGTCCTCATCCCTACCTGGGCCCTTCAACTGGCTCTGACCATGTCCATGATGGGACTGTTTGCCTGGAGACTTGGTGACAGTATGAAGGAGAAAAGAGACGACGACAAGGAGAATGATGATCCCATGATTGAGATTTTGTAAGTTTCTACCCCTCCAGTCAATATGGGCCAAGCCAAGCGAGTTGCTTTTGGCTAACGCATGGATGACTATAAATAGATGGGAGGCTACCAACGTAGTACTGTGGTTTGTTGCTTCGCTGTGCACTTTTGTCGAAATCGCAAAGTATTTTGCTGAGTATTTGACTCCATGGACCATGCTCTTTACACATATTATCAAGTTGACGTGCGCAATCGCGACTCTTGTTCTCGACATTGTCATTTACACGGAGGAGCATGACAAGCACTACTCACTTGTTGCTCTCGGCTTGGACTGTGCTTTCATGTAAGTTCACCACCAAACCATCGTTACAAACTTTGAATGCAGGAATTATGCTGATCCCACCTTCGCTAGTATCACTTCTCTTGTCCTAGTCTTTTACTCCGTGCGGAGATACCGTCGCCTTTCCGCTTACGACGATTATGCCCATCCCATCAATGTCAAGCCTTATGGCTTCAACGACGACATTGAACGCGATACTTCATACACAGGAAGCCTTGGGGGAGCTCGACATTCGATGGACAAGCGTTTCTCTTCAGCATCCTCTCGAGCAAGCATCACCTCTAAGCGCGACTCTGTAGAAATGGGAAGCGTCTCGCGAACTCCCAGCGTGTACAACCACAAGCGCGACACCCAGTTTGACGATTACGTAGCACGACGTGGCTCCGTAACCAAGTCAGACCGCATCGGTAGTGGAGATTACAGCTGGGCTGGTGCCCAAGGCGAAGCTCAGGAATCCGGGACAACACTTACTCGACCAAGGGGAGCGAGCACCGGTCGAGCGGCTAGCTACGCAAGTGACCGAGGTCTGGTAGCTGTCCCAGAGGAGGACGATGAGTCGATTATCGGTAAGGAGTCCAAGGTTCAAAAGGAAAAGAAGGATCGTGAGGCTTTATTGGGCCATAGCTCACGGTCGAGTATCGATGGACCAGTTGTTCCCCAAGAAGCCGACCTCTCGGAACCCAGATGCCAGAGGGAATAAGGATGACCTCTATAGAGAGGTATGGCTGGAAACACTGGAAGATCAATACGAGAAGAAGATTATCTGTCCGAATCTCTTTACGACTGTATATACCCACGGGAGAAATGGCGTTCAAGGGGGGTTTTTAGAGCAGCGTTGCGGGTTGATGAATGATATTTTAAAATAACAAACAGTTTTTACATGGTGACGAGACAATATCTCGAGATTTCTACTTGACTGGATACATCCAAAACCGGCCGAGTCCTTGGTGATGGCACACCCTCATCTCAAATTAGAAGCAAGGATGGCAGTGTAGGCCTGGCCAATCCATGAGGAACAAAGCTACGATAGTCTGACTGGCGTCTATGTTGAATCCTTCGATTTACGTACTAGTTTAAGGCTTCCTTGTTTCCAGCTAAATTTAGCAAGGGGCAGCGGAGGAAAAGACATTGTTTAAGATAGGCTACACATGCTTAGTTATGAAAAGTCATGATCCTCAAATCAATGAAGTTTCACATTAGACACTCTAGGCCTCATGAAGAAAAAGGGAATTTGCCTTTGCCTGTTAAGTTCCAGTATTTTTGCTTCTTTCTTAGGATTAGAATGCTACAGATGTTAAAGAAACCACTATTAGGAGTGATACTTCAGCATGGCGTTTCGCTAAGACAACTGCAAATTTCCAGTTATTGCTTTCGTGACTTGTCTTATAAGGTATTTAATCAAGATGATTCTTAACATACCGTGTGGGTAGATACTCTCAACACTCACTCCCGGTCCATCAAACCAAGGCGTAGAACATCTCAAGCTAGCACATCTGAGCCTTTGTCTCATACCTCCCTTGTGACTTGGTAACATGTCTGCTCTTAAGCAGATAAGATATCACCTTAGCAACGGCTCAGCAAAACGCCAATATTTGTCTTGTGATGTTAGTTCCTATTGGGAAAATACTCAAGTCTCGGATATGTTTGACCACTGGGAGCCCGTTGGCTGTTACTTGAGAGCTTGTATCTCAGATCAACAGCATCGACGCCAATGGTTCATGAAAGACTTTATGCTGCTTTACTAGAATCACTTAGAGCATAGAAAGACAATGATATATATATATATATATATTATATGTTCAATTTCGTATTTGACTACTGTACACACTCAAGAAACCCTCGCCTATTTGCTCATAGGATCAATTCGTTCATGCTAGTTTCATAATAATGCCGACTCAGTCTGCCACACTCGGGTCAAATGCTCATTAATCATATTTTACTCTCAGGTGACTGACTACCTTCCTTTCCACCGCAACTTTCCAACCCATGCAGCCCAGCGCTGAACCTCTTCCTCCTCTAGCAGTAGTTCAACAGTGTAGTAATCCCGTGCGAGTTCTTCATGGGTCTTGAAGTGATGAACGAAGCGATGACAAGCACCACAGAGCCACGCAACATTCTGCAGATCCTCCTTATGATGCCATCCTCGCTTCACAGCCTTTTCATGCACGAATCGTGGGATGAGATGGTGGTAGGATAAAGGAACCCATGATCGAGCACATAGTTCGCATGCGTCGGTGCGTGTGGCTCGCGTAGCAGGAGGCGGTTCGATCAAGGGGGTGATGTATGAGGTGAGAATAGGGAGAAGGAAAGCTTCTGGAGAGGACGGCAGATGAGAGGTAGCATAGAGATCGGCAGATATGAGGTTGTAAGTTGTCAAGGTCTCAACGACGGAAGGCGGAAGATTTAACACCGAGAGGCTCTCCTTAGTGAGAGGGAGAGAGTACTGCTCCTGCAAAGCCTCATTATCCCGCCAGGTTCTGTAGTCGAGGGTCTGCAGCTCCTCTGGGAGGTTCTCAAAGATCTCGGTTGCAAGATAATCCACAAAGTCGGAAAGTTCCTCAGCGTCCTGCTCCGTGTTCGGAGCCGGGGTGGATGCAACGGCCGGGGTGGCAGAGTTCTTTTGACGCCGACGACGTTTGGGCGGGTCCGGGGTCGAGGGGGCGGGTTGAAGAAGCGTGGTGGATAAGCAATCCCGAAAGAGGGCGTAGTTTTCGGGGTTGTTGTCGATGGTTGACATTGTAAATATGGTATATGACTGTTTGCGAAGGTGTAGTTTGATGCTACATGAGAGATGATAGATGTTTGGTTCAGTGACGTAATTGATATCACACATTCATAATGGAATGGATACTTTTCAGGAAACCATTTACTATATTTACATGCCTTTCTATATACAACTACTGAAGCTAATGCAGAACGTTTTGGAAGTTGAAAGAGCTGTTTGAGGGTTGAAGCATGGCTGCGCTTCTCACGTTAGTAGGCCGGCTGAGTCATTCGGTATCCCCAGGAGATGAGTCTTTATTATGGCAGCGAAAAGAACCTATTCTCAACTCATGTCTTTTGGTTCAGCTGAGTATGTATTAACAAGCATAACCGAATGTTATTGCTCGAAAAGCTTTGTCCGCGTTAAGCAGCATTGATTCAAGATTGGCCCGAGAGTTAGCTAAGGTTGCAAGCGAAGAGGCGCAGGCCCGAGCCGAGCCGAGTGACTCCTCGGTCATGAGTCCTGTTGGCGGATAAAACGGTTATTGTATGAGGCTGTTGTTAATGCAATGAGAACGATGATTGTAAGCGGTCAAGTTACAGGTGAGCATTCTCACAACTATGTACGTACGTGGCTGATCAAAGGTGAAGTGTCAGGTGAAAAAAACACTAACTAGCGATTAGCATTCTGTACTCAGCTCTGACTTACAAGCCGAGATCAGCGCTGCGAGCTACATCCATAACTAATGTTAGGTGGTAAATGATCTACAACTGAAACAGTCTGTGGCAGCCTCATTTTCTATTTACAACATCTCCAAACGAATGAGAGTTCACCTCATCTGATAGCTGATGTTGTATTGGTGAATCCAACAGCCGAAGCCAAGCAAACTAGCTGCTGCAGAACCCCCACGGCAGACACCAAATATCATTACTAACATTGATGAGCCTCAAGTCTCGAGATGTTTGTGATAAGAACTTGATCATCATTAATGCATCAGGAGACTGTGGAATACATACATACTGCAATTGGTTGCTCGCTATAATGAGAAAAGCAGGGCATTTTACAGTGGACATCCAAAGATACGCCTCCAGGGCCCAGATATTTCAACAGTCGGCCCGCGGTATCACGGTATTCTAGAAACAAGTAAATAAAATCAGGGTATTCATATGCCACCCAGAAGGATGGAGAATGCAGAGATATCAGTAAATTCCAGGTCATGCAAATCTCACTAAAGTCACAGATCGTTAGTGAAAGCCAACTCAGCGCAACGTGTCGAACCGCCCAAGTGATTGAAGCATGTAACCACGCATAAATACGTATCATATCATGTATATCAAAACCTGGCTGAGGCTCTGCGGCATGCTCGTCAATCAAGTAAAAAATCAACATTTGATCTTATCAAGATCTAAATTACCATGCAAATAACGCCGAAAGGGCAGATTTCATCATCTGTTTTGCTCGAGATTGTCGGCATATCCGGAGAAAGGCCGTGGCTGTCAGGAGACAAGTGGTGAAGGCATTCAGGGTTATGTTTGATAGCACAGACGGTCCGACCAATAAACCTGCCATGGACGGCGGTACGTGCCGAGAGCTGCGGCGTGACATAACGGTCGCATGCTGGAGCGTTGTAGCCGAAAGGAAACGATGAGATTGAGATGGGATCACAATAACGTGAGGTACGGAACCCGAATAGGAGTACTCGGCCGAGGATTATGCCGCGAGTCGAGTCAAGTCGAGTTAAGTGCTACTACGTACAACTTGATTCATTACGTCGAGGACCGTGTGACGTTGGCTACACGGATTCAAGCTGAGGCGACAAAAGAAGAAACGGAATCTGAAAGAGCCACGTACGTTAGACTGACTGGGTCTAACCTACGATAGAGGCTGATATTAGTTCCTCTCGTCTCTTTACCCGCTCCTCTCCCCGCAATGCACCGCGGTCAATGATGGCTGGCGTACAGCGGGAAAGTTGGGGGTTCCGAACTCCTGGTGGCCGTCGACGTCGTCTTCTTCGAGAGGGGGACTGAAAGTTGGAAGCGCGTAAGCCGCGAGATGGTGATGGAGGGTTGATCTCACGAGTAGCCATTCTGAAAAGGCCCGAGAGCTGGAATGACAACAACGACAAGGCTGGTCCCAAGAGAAAAACATGAGACAGCCACTGTAGATATCAACAAAATAAACTTGGAACAGCCAAGCTTTGATGACACGTCTATATGCTGTTGAACCATACCTCACTCTAACAACCACACAGACACTTTGAGAGACTGTTACAGTAACATGCAGACATGTGAAAGAAGCCCTCTCTCTCAACAACTTCTTTTCCCCTTCTGACTCGCCCTGGAGCATCAACTCCAGGCGGCAACATTTCAGACGGCCCAGACCAGCACCAAGCTCAGTTGGGAATTACCCGATGCGTGGTCAACTCGTGGGGGCCTGGAGCCCTGTCAATCAACCACCTTGTCATTCTCAGCGACTCTATTGGGTAGATCAGGTTGTTGTAGCCCGGGACTAGGGCCAGGGACTAGGAGGCTAAGGGTCTCGCTACTGTAGGGTTTCGTGCATGGCGTGCCTCACCTCGCTCTGACTTACAAACGGATGGCGGAGGCTACGGAGATGGTTGTTCTCAAAGGGGACGGGAGGGAGGGGACTCGGCGCTTCTTTTTTAGACGGATCTTGAATTTTATTGAAATAGTCTGCCATTTCCTTCCAGAAGCTTGAAATCTGGTCCATCATCTTTCTAGTCTTACACACAACAAGGGACACTATTACAGTCTACATAAAACACCAGTTCTGACATCTCAACACCAACTTGGCATCCCTCTATATCACAAACTCTATATCTATCACCATCACCATCAACATGCGTCCCTTCAATCTACTAACAAATCAGTCAAACAAGGCCATCTACATCGACAGTATCGCCAGCCTCTCCGATCCTCTCTCCGCCATGACATCCACTTTCTCTCTCGTCTCCCTCTTGACCATGGCCTACCAAGTCCGGACACCACTACCCTCGAACCAGGAACGCCTACTTACTCTCCTCAACACCATGTCACCAGCTCTAAGAACAGAGGCGGATCTCGCAGCCTCTAGATACTCTCGCGAGGAAATCCTCAATTCTTTCATCCATTTCCTCAGCCCCGTCCTCAACGGCATGGCTGGCATGCTCGAGCTCCTCACAAACGTCGACGCCTTCTCACGACCAGAAGACTTTCGGCAGTTTTGGAGCCTCGAGCGGAGCAACTTGATCAGGGATTTCGTCGAGAGCGGGGGACCCTTGCGGGGAATGCAGGGCTACGACGTCCCCTTTCTCGAGGCCTTTGTCAAGGACTCATCTTGCAGGATCGCCCTCGGCAGCAACAATGGCATGCTTCTGCTGGTCCCTGGCGACGCCGAGGTCGGCGATGATGTCTGGTGGAACGAGGATGAGCAGCGTCTTACTGTCTCGAGAAAGGGCGTCGAGGATCTCAGCAACAATGCCGAGGCATACCTGGAGAAGGGATCAAGGATAAACGCCATGGCTATTCCTTCTGCGACTTAGAGAGAGGGAAGGATTTTCCCCTTCTCCATCTTGACAACTTTACGAACTCTACTGGGGCTTTGCTTTTTGGGACATGAGATTTGATTTGATATGATATCCACAGCGGGATTTTATTTCTTTTTGAGATTTGCAAGAGGCAACTACGCTTATTGGAGACTGGAGTACACTGGCGGCGCTTGTGCGATGATACACCTACCTTACTTAGATAGTATAGAGCAGATCCATCAGTTATGTTATCTAGAGTCGTACTATCCGATATGACATTTGGGAATTTATCACAACTTCTATCAATGGCGTATGCATATGCAAGCTCATCTCGCACTAGCCGCACTGGTGCAAGTTACAGTTTAATAGCACAGTGTCTAAGCTCACTTCGCACCAGTCATGTTTCTCGACCCACTCTTTTTTACTGCTATCGTGCAGATCAGATCTAGCTCTTCATATGGCACCTAGTGAACAGCAATTTCAGCTGCGTCATCTTGCTTGTATCTTTCAGATTTCTCGATCTTACGGCGCGAATCTCATAACAATGGCGCCAGACGAAGAGCGCGGCAGTCGACCTAGCAAAAGACGTCACGACGACGATGACTACGAACCCAGAGAAGGTGACCGTCGATCAAAACATTCAAATCGCGACTCCGGACACCGAGAACGTCGTCGATCACGCGACAGGGACAGACGTGAAAGGAGACGATCCGGCACACCAGAATCCTCACGAAGGAGATCTCGTAGTAGAGATGGAGACCGCGATCGGACGAGAGAACACAGACGTCGACGATCACGCGACGATAAGACACGAAGAAGACCACGCGATGACGACGACGACGACAGAAATGACAGAAATGACAAACGGGTCACAAAACGCAGCCCAGTAAGGCGTTCTGGTCCTTTACCCTCCCAGACAGACTCTTTTGCTGTTACTACCGGCCAAGAGCCTGAGAAGCCAAAGGAAAAGGCCAACTATGGCTCCACGGGCGTCTTGGCGGCGGCATCCAACTCGGTCGCACAGGCAGACGGTACGACAATCACACTCAAGTACCACGAGCCCGCCGAGGCGCGCAAACCCTCGCCCCGCGATATTTGGAAGCTGTTTGTTTTCAAGGGCAAGGATATCGTCGATACGATTGAGCTAAGCGCGAGGAGCTGCTGGCTTATCGGGCGGGAAATGTCAGTCGTGGACTTGCCCGCTGAGCATCCGAGTATCAGCAAGCAACACGCCGTCATCCAATTCCGCTATGTTGAGAAGAGAAATGAGTTTGGTGACAAGATTGGCAAGGTTAAGCCTTATCTCATTGATCTTGAGAGCGCTAACGGAACCATGTTGAACGATGGTAAAATTCCTGATAGCAGGTATCTGGAGCTCAGAGACAAGGACATGGTCCAGTTTGGACACAGCACGAGAGAGTACGTCATCATGCTTGCACCACGGGAATGAGCTTTCTACAATGGATGAAGCTACTCAATGTGAGTATCTGGCCAGCAACTCTCCCGAAATGACTTGGCATGCTATCTCAGCTTCCCCCGAAGCTCATGGCAAATGAAAAACATACACAACCTGCGGTTGTTGCTCCGTCTACGAAAACCTCAAAAGAATTATTAAAAATGCTACCGGCTCTAGTGTGGAACGGACCAAGTCAAAACGTAACAACTACAGTGAACATTCCATATGGCCTGGTTTTAAGTCTACATTATATGACTCTTGAGGCGAAACATTATTGAGATCAGGGGTCGGAAGGACCACGATATAAGTAAAACAAAGGCTCAAGTTTGAAAGCCGCTACAGGCATTACGACCAACGAAGCCAACAAATCAATATACCCCCAAAGGAACCCTTCAACCGGGCGACAAGGCGTCTGAAAACTTCAACTACCTACATACAAATCTAACCTTGGCTGCGGCTCATCGAGCACCTTTGCCAGCAAACACTGATCCTGCAGATACAAGTTCGACACTAGAACTTGACGATACTCTGGTGGCAGATGATTGTGTTTTCGTGTTGAGTGGCGCTTAGGACTTTGTACCTAGGACTGTCACTTGCAAGGATACTGCATACCCGACTTAGATGAATTATCCCTAGGCAATCGGCACTTGTATCTATAGAACACGTTTTAGCTGTGGCACACAAGAGAATTAGTGATATCATTTCTTCATGAATGTGAATAACGACTTGAAGTCTTAAGCCGGGGCTCGTTCGGCTGAAGCGATGAGTGAAAGCCCTGCATATCTATCATGCAGTCTTCAGCCGGGCAAACACAGCCCCGGCTGCTTATTCGTGCTGAAGCCCAGTAGCAGAGTAGCAGAGTAGCAGAGTAGCAGTACACACCAATACATCTCGAGTCTTGTGACAAGTTCCATGGCGCGTCGCACTCAGCCCAACGGCGAAAATTAGAAATAATATTGCAGGCGGCCACAGCCTCGCTGAGAGAGTGACTGCTCACTCGGGCGCCATATTAACTAGGCAGAGCAATTACCAATAGCTCTGCTGTGAGTCGAGAGGTTATTTATAAGCCGACGAGCCGTCAGTCATCACTGGTATTGCTTCTCTTTCAAGTGATTCCTAATGTTTGCAGGAATAACACGTATCTTGAGTATTCCCATTTTCAACGACACATCATGGTAAGTCCATACGGCCACGACTCTGAATATTCTTTGCCATAGTATTCTGAGTATTGTTAGCTGACTTTGACCTAACAGGGATCCGAAAATCGTTCGATAGCTCGCTATGAGACAACCGCAGTATACACCCATCCTGAAGCCAAAGTCGATATCGTTCTCGTCCACGGCCTTAATGGCTCGCCCGATAAAACATGGACGGCCAAGAATAGCACATTCTGGCCTCTTGACCTGTTACCCACGGCCCTGAAGGGTACCCAAGCCAATATCATGGTGTATGGGTATAATGCCGACGTCTACTCGAAAAAGACAGATCGAACTGCGAGCGACAATTTCATCCACCAGCATGCACAGTCTCTCGTGACGAATCTAACGTTTTACAGAAAAAGTGAAGCGACATTCAAGAATCCCATTATATGGGTATGTCATAGTCTGGGCGGAATCCTCGTCAAAAGAGCTTTGCTCTACTCGGCAGATGTTAGTGAACCTCATCTCGAGGATTTCCGATCCATATATGTCTCGACATTCGGTCTGGTGTTCTTGGGAACACCGCATACAGGCTCGGATGCTGCCACTTGGGGTCTCATACTTCAAGCAATGTCAGACGCTGTGGTTCCCAAGAGGCTCTTTAATTCCGAGTCGATTCTTTTAAAGACGCTCAAGAAAGAGAACGAGACTTTGGCAAATATCAATAGTCACTTCTTGGACATTTACCAACGCTTTGAGATTCATATGGTTCATGAGAATCAAAAGACGGACATAAAGGGCTCCAAGTAGGTTGCCTTCCTTGTTCTCACTTACCTTGGCAATCAGCTAACAGCGTATAACCAGAATCATCATAGTCGATTCGAATTCAGCTGGCCCTCAGTTACCTGGTGTCACTTACTACGGCATAGAGGCAACACATTCGGGCATGTGTAAATTTGATAGCATGAGTTCCCCTGGCTTTCGAAACATCTCCATAACCATACAGCAATGGATTCAAAGAGCTCCTTCTGGAATTCAAGAGCGATGGATCGCTGAGGGAGATGAGAGACGGGCTAGGGCAATGAAAAGAGCAAATGAGATAATGTCACCATTTGCGAGCCAGTCTGGCGCCCATTCTCAACCGCCTACTGAGAATTATACCATGGCTTCGACTAGGAGAGAGGAGCCGGTACTTTACAAATCAACATCGGCTCAGCCCAGCATCAGTGAGCCTATCTTTGTTCATCCAGAACGCTTTCGGCCAAACTCACTCTTTCGAGGTCGCCAACAAGAGTTGGACGATCTCCATAGCATGCTTATGGATAGCGAGCGCAGAGACCAAGGCACTTCTGCTGTTCTCATCTGGTCAATCCCTGGAGGTGGAAAGACACATCTTGCAAGAGAATATGCCTTCAAGTATCGACACGACTACTCTGGTGGAGTGTTCTGGGTCCGCACGAAAGCTCCAGAAGACCTTGAAGATGGATTTTTGAGGATCGCCAAGCATGCTATCTCTCGAGCAGAGATTGAGATTCAGGACGAGACAACCCTTCAAGACCCAAGCAAGGTTATTCCTTTAGTTCGAGAGTGGCTCGATCGATCCGAAAACTGGCTCCTCATCTTAGACGGTGCTCTCCACGACACTCCCGGCCTTAAAGAGTGCATTCCTGATGCGAGGAACTCGAGTATAATTTTGACGTCTACCGACACGTCTATTGCAGGAAACTATCACTTTGATAATCCTCAAAAACTAGAACTCGGCCCTCTCGCTGATAATGACGCCCAGGCTCTGCTGCTCGAAGAGATGGACAGAAAGAGACCATGGACCCAAGAAGACCTGGATCGTGCACTCGAGGTAGTCCAATTAGTCGAAGGCTTGCCTTTGGCAATCCACGCAGCAGCTGGCCAGATGAGAGCAACCAAGGAGCCACTCTCAAAGTACATCCGCTCTTACAGAAAACGACCTCGTGCCGGTGGATTAGGGGCATACAAGGCTGTGAGGGAAAAGCTACAGGAGCGTGGTGAAACAGCTGCACTTAACTTGGTGTATCTCCTGTCGTTCTTTGGCGGTCGAGTCCCTGTTGAGATGCTTGCACTAGGTATGTGATTCTTCTCTTGCTATGGTGTTTAGTAAGAAGCTGAGCTGACTCTTGTAGGTCTGAAGGCACTCGACAAGCGTACACCTGTGCGCACTAGAGACTCTATGGGCAAACGAAGTCTCAACAAGACCTTTACCGTCCTCATCGTATTTGCCCTGATTGAACGTGACGAGATCGAAGACGCCCCATCTGCGAGTACACCCGATGAAACCATGCCCATTGCAAAACATGTCGAACCCCTAGATGTCCTCAAGATCCATGGAATAGTACAGAGCTTCTTTCTAGAAGCTCTGAAGAAAGAAGGCCAGTTTTACTTTTGGCTCGAACGCGCTGCAGCTGTGTTCCTCCGATCCTTTAACCAAGGTGATCGCCGAGCCAGAGACAATAAGGAAATGGGTCTTCCAGATGATTACAGGAGATATGCTGCCCACTGTCGAAAACTCTTGAAGCATATCAGGGGAGTCGAGAAGCCTAGTCATGGGCTGAGCATGGTTGAAAAGACTCTCCAAGAACGATTTGGAGATATTCAGAGTAGGATTTCAACCCTTGCAAGAGCAATGACAACAGATTCTGAGGGTAGATGGGTTCAGGGCCCACATTTGTCTGTCTTTGATAAGAGCAACAGTGCCTCTCTATCAAGCTCGTTTTCGATTGTTGATCACGACACCCTCCAAGAGGAGCAGGGCTCATGGGATCTACGTACGAGTTTTCCTTCTTTGGAGATTGATACATATGCGCCATATCCATTCGACAACACAATCCCAGGCCCAGAATATCTCGAGGATGGTGATGCTGGGGAAATCAACATGGGGTCGCCTCAGCATGGAGTAGCTGGAGGGTATCAGCTGGGAGAGACAAGCCAAGATCCCATCGAAGAGAACCCATTTATGGGCAACCCATTAGGAGCGTCTTCAATTCCATCAATGGAAATTGTCAACAGAGACTGGACTCGTCAAGATCGTATATCAGTTCGTCCACGAGCAAGTCACTCAGAGACATCTCTAGACGACGATATTGAGCATTGGGCGACAGGTCTACCCATCACCAGCAATTCAGTCAGCAGTCTCTGGCCTCCTGTTCATCAACAACATCTGCCTTCTCATCATCGAACACTTTCCGCAGGGGAGGCCTTCTCTTCTTCCTTGCCGAATAGTCTTGCTAGCAGCACCCTCAGACCTCCATCATGGCGACCTTTGCCTTCTGTGGTTGACGGGTACTCGTCACAGCCAATGTCTCTTAACTCCTCTTCAAACTCAGATGTGGTAGTCTCACATACTCTTCCATTTCCCGTCCAGACTCGTCGTGTTCCCTCTACCACGGCTACAGAGCCTTTGCCGCGCCTGTCCACCACGACCACTAACATCAACAATATTCCGCCTAATTACCAGGCCTGGCAGCTAAGACTTGCGGAACCGTGGAACTCTGAGCAGGCTTCTAGGCGGAACATCACTTCTAGCCCCGTCTCTCAACAAGCTGTGCCGTCTGAGGGAATAGAGTTGGTGAGGTCAGGATCCGGAGGGATTCAGTTCAATGGCCACATGGTTGAGTTTGGAGGATCGCTCCCAAGACCTAGCCAACCTGCTTATCCTCTGGAGATTACAGAAACTGCATCTGTTCTTGAGAATGAAGAGGTTATGACCCGAAGACGGAGGAACACGAATAGCCACGCCCCTGGCTATGACCGACCTAGCTTTCCGAGATAGAGACTCTCAGACTTTTGGTATGTTAAACAATAGAAGACTTGATATGGGCTTCGCCAAAAAGAGACGGTGACTGGGTAGCAGGGTGAAGGGGTTTTAGGAGCGGGTTTTAGAGTTGGGGGATTTTAGGTTAATATGTTGCAAGAATATCCCATTGCATTGCTCCACCGATATAAAAGAATGATAAGTTTAGATATAAAGCCATATATGGTTGATGATGGCTTATATGCGTCAACAGAGAAGTGAACAATAGCTGCTTTTGTAAATGATGTGCTCTCCTGTTGCGTGGTGTCATGCCATTACATCGTGTAAGCTATGGATTTGCATTCTAATGTCCATTATGGCGAATCGTTAATATTTTATCTATTCAGCGCACTTCTTCCAGTCGCTTGATCTCGTCTAATGGAGAAGAAAATACTTTGGAATCGTTTTAGACCCCCCTGATCCCCTTAATCTGGCTGCCACTCATGCACCAACTGTGCCGATAGTGCATTTACGTTCCAGCCCGTCAAAGACCCGATACGATCAATACCACGCAGTATAGCATGCTGCTGAGGCTCATATGTCATCCTTTTGGCGGCAAGGTAAAAGGAGGCCAGAAGACTAAAATCCCAGCAAGTCCGCGTGTCATTGTTTAAGCTGATACCGCATATGCGTTGGGCATGCCACAGCGGCGCCAGGTAGATGGACCTACCATGTTCTTTTGGAAGAGTACGTGGACGGTTCTGAAGGAGCAACAGCATTGATGTGTGATAGAGTTGGTTGGCCAAGATTGCCGCGCCGTTGGTGAAGAGCACAAGAGGGAAAAGTTGTTCGTTGTCGTCAATCTCAAGCATGGGCTTGAAGTCCCGGGAGCGACTTGTGTACCACATGTGCAGGGCCTCGGAGAGATTCTTCCATCTCTGAGCAGCAGTTGTACGTATAATGTCAGGGGAAGTTGGTACATCAGCCCCGAAGCAGTAATTAAGGACTTGGGCACATAGTAGTACTGGCTCCCGACCGTACTTGAGCGAGTCTCTGTACATTGCGTCAAGGGGCGACGAGGTCTCGTAGGAGGATATGATGGAGGGAATGGGTACTGAAGAGCCATTCATAAGACTGACGGAAACACCTGAGCTTTGTGAGAACTGGGCATATAGGTTGTTAGAGATGGATGGACTTACAAAGTCGCAGCATCATCCACGACACAGCTATTGCGGCAGAGGGGTGATGTTGGTGAAAAGTAGACGAGTTGATGGCATCGTAGCCAATGTCTTTAGATGGGCTCAGCCAGGAAGTTGGTTGAGCGGTGAATTGACGACGAAGAGTTGTAAAAGTTCGGGTTAATGCATTGCACATTATTTCAAAGCTTGAGCTATTTGTATCAGGTGATATAGCCTGTTCTGCAAACTCGAGCTGGGCATGGTCTCCAAGTGTCGTCCGAGAGAGCGAGAGGAGCGAATCGAGAAGTGGAACAGAGTCCATAGCAATGCGTGGAACGAGCAAACCAAATGTTTGCTCAGAGTCATCAATATCCAGCTACGGATCCCGTTAGTCCAGTTATCCTATTTTTTTTATAGATCAAGATAGTCATACCCATGGCGCGATGTTGTACCTATAATGCCTTAACAGCTCAACAGCACGATCTTGAGGCATGTGGAGGCAATTAGGAAAGACATCACTATTTGATTTGCTGTTTAGTTCGAATTGGACCGGGTGTACACTCTGTGTCAGGGATGCAAAATATCCTCCATCTCCATTTGCAGTGACCTGAGATACTGCAGACGCAGAAATCGGCGCATACTGATCATGTCCTAATGCCAGCAAACCGTCGAGGGCTGTCTCGTAGGCAGCGTTCGTGGAGGAGGGTGAGATGCCGAGAGTGAAACTCGCTGGGCCTTGGAGTTTGTGGTTAGGAGGAGGTGCTTGGGGAGAGGATGTGATGTAGGTCTCGAGTTGAGGGCTGATTAGAGCGGGAGGGTGAGGTTGAGATTGAGGCTGAGACTCGTGCGGTGGTTGTGTCTGATGAGGTTGTTGCAATGGCTGAGATATATCATTGTCTTTTTCTGTGGCAAGGGTAGTTTCTGTCTCAATAGACGGGCTAGCCCTCTCTGGTTCTTCTTCATCTTTTTGAAGTTGTATACCAGCCTTTGCTGATGTTTCTGGTACCACAAACTTATCTCATCCCGTCAGTGATAAACAAAACAAACGGAATATATCAATGTTAGGATCACTCACCCTTAGCTTAGCATAGGATTGCTTGGCACTACCACTAGACTCTGGAGTCGTCTTTGCATTCTTTTGAAGAAAGGATAAGCGCGTGCCGTATTGACACTCAAAGCCACCGTCAACGCATCGCTGACATGAAGGTTTTCCCTCATCACCTAATGATAATGAGTAAGTAAGGTTAGTTACGTGATTAGTCTACCCATGTAACATGACATAGTCGCTCGCTATTAGGTTGATACTTACATTTTCGTCTGCGAACCCTGCACTTGAAACATCCAGTCCTCGTCCTCTTGAGGCGGGTCTTGGACACGGCCTCGGCCATGGTCGATCAATTCATAGCAAGGACCAAAGACGAAAAACAAAAAATTGTGCAAAGAGTGAGATTGCGTCTCTCTAAAGTGGGAAAGTTGAAGCATCCGGATATTTTAACCACACTGAGCTAGAAGAGATGGGGAGGAAAAGAAAAATGGGGGCGAATATGGGGTTCATTACCTGGGGATGGATGATTATTCTTGTTTTGGTATAAGTGAGCACTCACTCACGCTATACTAATAAGGAAGTATTTAGCGCTTGTATTGAACAGGGGTAACCTGACTCGTCATGTTACAGTCGGGAACAACCTCTTCATGAGAGGGACTACGGGAGGATAAAAAATATAGGAACTGGCGTTTGTGCTAGAGATTTATTACAACAAAGTCATAAGCTACTTACTTTAATACGAATAAAAGTATATCTAATTTATATTGAGCAATATAAAACTCAAGTCAAGGTTGTACTATTTTTATATCAAACCAGGAACATTTTATACATTTTCTACTCCATCTTCATACATCTGAGACTATATAAAACCCTGTTCTTTTTATTCCCCACTAACCAGGAGGGGCAGTAAATAGGTACTATACAGAGTAGTATCCATCATCATCATCATCATCATTAGGGCGGGGAATGAAGGGACTAGAATGAAAGATAAAGTAGCACAAGGCGCCCAGAGACAAGTCTCTTCTTTTTCTTCTCTCTCTCTCTTCTCGTAGAGATCTTGCACTTGTTATTTATCACCACATAACATTCACAATGGCTCCCTCTACTATCAAGCTCGCCTCTGGCCATGAGATGCCCCTCGTTGGCTTTGGACTCTGGAAAGTCCCTGCTGATCAGGCCGCCGACACTGTTTACAACGTAAGCAGCTTGAAATATACATACAGAGTCAACAACAAGTGCTAACTTTGATACAGGCTATCAAGGCTGGCTACAGACTCTTCGACGGAGCGTACGACTACCAGAACGAAAAGGAAGCTGGAGAGGGTATCCAACGTGCCATCAAAGATGGTCTCGTCAAGCGAGAAGATATCTTTATCACCACAAAGCTTTGGAATAACTATCACCGCAAGGAGCATGCTCTGGCTTTTGCCAAGTCTCAGAATGAGGCTTGGGGTCTGGGATACATTGACTTGTACCTGATTCACTTCCCTGTTGCTCTTGAGTACATTGAGCCTGAGAAGCGACGATACCCTGTAAGTTTTGAGTCTCATTCTCTCTCTCTCTCTCTTGTGTAACGTATACTGATACCTCTGTAGGCTTGGTGGATGGACGACCAAGGCACCGTCAAGCCCGCCAACGTCCCCATCCGCGAGACATGGGAAGCTCTCGAGGAAGTCGTCGACCAAGGCATCGCAAAGTCCATCGGCGTGTCCAACTTCCAAGCCCAGTCCCTCTACGACCTCCAGCGCTACGCCCGCCACCCCATCTCGTCCCTGCAGATCGAGCATCACCCCTACCTCGTCCAGCCAGACCTCATCGCCATGGCCCAAGAGAACAACATTGCCATCACCGCCTACTCAGCATTCGGTCCCCAGAGCTTCAAGGAACTTCCTGGTATCTTCTCCAAGCGCGCTCACGGTGCTGAGCCCCTACTTGAGTCAGACTTTGTCAAGGGCCTTGCTAGCAAGCATGGCAAGACGCCTGCTCAGATTCTGCTGCGTTGGGCTACCCAGCGCAATATTGCTGTTATTCCCAAATCCAACAACCCTGATCGTCTGGCTCAGAACCTTGATGTTGTGAGCTTTGATCTCTCGCAAGACGAGATTGAGAGTATTTCTGCTCTGGATCGGGGTCTGCGATTTAATGACCCTGGATTTTACCTGCCCAACTATCCTCTTCGTATCTTTGCTTAAGCAGCAGGTTGGCTTTACGTAGAGGAGATGTGTTTAAAAAGGAATGAGATAGACGTCAAATAGAAATCATGAACAACTAAGCTGAACAATCAACCGATTTTTTTTTTGTGGTATATTTAAACGCGCTTACATTGATATACTGGATTCTGTCTAACCTTAGATCTGACGATCAGGTAGGCTGAGAGAACTGTTTCTCGATGAAAAGCTGCGAGGTAATATAGTACTATGGACCTAACCATTGCCTCGGTCTTCAACCCAAGTTGATAAACATTCTTCTCATCTTCACGACATCGTCAAAGAAAAACAGATTTTCATATTTAACCATTTGTTAGTCAACGCGAGAATCATGACCTTTCTAAATCAGGCATCTTTAAGCACCTGGAGAAGTGCGGAGAGCCCGCTCTCGACCTCGATGACTGGTGGTTATCTTTACCCTAAATAGACCACCCCCGGAATCAACTCCATACGAAACCCCATGTCTCGGTCTAGGGCAGCTGATACGCAGAAATAATAGCGAATCGCGACGACGATGATTTTGTTTCTCATACTTGAACACTATTTCTCATTCCTCCTCCTTGATCTTTCATTTACGAACAAGTAAAAGGGATCTACGGTTCAATTCATTACACAATGTGCTCCGTTGCAGCTTCGCAACCGCTCACAAACGGCTCACGGCCTACGGCAGGCGAGCTCAAGATCGAGCTTAATGGCTCCTCCAACGATGCTCAGACTCTAGAAGCTCCTTTACCGAACCCTTCATTGCAAGTTACTGCCGATCATAACTTGAAGAGAGTCGACGCACCTGTATATGCGCCCAAGACTGGAGAGGTTTTGCTGCATATCAAGGCTACTGGTATCTGCGGGTAAGGACTCTAAAATAGGCTTGTAATGGAGTCAATTCATGGGCTAACGATTTACGAATAGTTCGGATGTTCATTTCTGGAAGACAGGATGTATCGGTTCTCTTGTTTTTGAAGGTGACTGTATCATTGGACACGAAGCTGCTGGAGTCGTGATTCGAGTTGGCGAGGGTGTCGACAACCTCAAACCCGGTAAGCAATCCACGGACGATATAACAAGGTATCTATGAAACTTATGCAATCTCTTAGGTGACCGCGTGGCTGTTGAGCCCGGTGTTCCTTGCGGACACTGCTTCCTGTGCAAAGATGGCCGATACAACCTCTGCGAAGATGTTCAGTTCTCTGGTGTTTATCCTTATGCTGGAACTCTGCAGCGATACAAGGTCCATCCTGCCAAATGGCTTCACAAGTATGTTGTATCATCTTCGCAGCAATTCACACACTGACAACCACCACAATTCAGACTCCCCGACAGCGTCTCCTTCGCTGAAGGCGCCCTCCTCGAGCCTCTAAGCGTTGTCCTTCACGGCATAAACTCCGCCCCCATCACCCTCGGCACACCCGTCGTCGTGTGTGGCGCCGGCCCCATCGGTCTTCTCGCTCTCGCTGCCGCTCGAGCTTCGGGTGCACATCCTCTCGTAATCACCGACGTCGAGCCCAAGAGACTGGCATTTGCAAAGGAGATGGTTCCCACGGCTATGACGTATCAGGTTGACGTCACTAAGAGCAACGAGGAGAACGGCAAGGCTGTGAGGAAGCTATTTGGCGAGGATGAGTATGTTCAACCGCGGGTTGTGTATGAGTGCACGGGTGTTGAGAGCAGCGTGTGCTCGGCTGCTTATATGGTGCGCCGTGGAGGAATTTTGATGGTTGTTGGCGTGGGAAGGTCAATTATGAATAATCTGCCTTTTATGCACTTGTCTCTTGCTGAGGTATGTTCAACTCTTTAACGTTAGGAGCTGTGAGAAGCTAACCATGAGTCTATAGATTCAACTCCGATTCATCAACCGATACAAGGATACTTGGCCTGCGGGCATTGCCTGCATTGAGGGAGGATTCGTTGATGCTAAGAAGTTGGTATCTCATGTTTTCCCTCTGGAACAGGCGCTTGAGGGATTGACTTTGTCGTCGGACCCGAGGAATGGCTGCATCAAGGTGCAGATTGTTGATGATACTGAGACGACTTATTTTTAAAAAAGGGTTTGGAGTTTAGATGATTGGAGTATGCAACGGAATAATCACTTTTTGTACCTGCAGGAATTATCACGTCAAGAATTATACCCTGAAAGGACGGCTGCTCCCGTCTTGTTAGCGCCAGGGTTAGGTAGCTAACGGAACTGTTGCAGGATACCTAGAGTGAGAACTGAACGTTAATTACAGCAGGCGGTTATGGCGCTGAAACGTTTGCAGATTCACAACCACCTTTCAACGGCATCAAGACTACATAAGAACAATACCTGCTATCTCCTGTAGATGACAACCCCCAACAGAACTATTTAAATATATTCGACCTTCCTTCATTTACCAAGATCTTCCCGTCCGATCCCGTCTGATCCCGTCTTGGCTCCAGTTGGTCACGCTCCCTGCATTTCAATCCACTAAGCCTCACTAATCCCAGTTCGCCCAGCCCTGGAGAGGGTGTGATGACGTCGCATTCTTCATCTTAGCCGCTCTCTAGAGGGTTCATCTGACATGGGAAATCCTCGTGCTTACTCGTCGTTGCCTTGGGAGGAGATGGCTCGAGGCTGGAGAGGCTGAGTCTCTCATCTTGAGTACCTATTAAATAAAAAGACTTGCCATTTCAACTCTGTCACAAGAAGGAAGTAGATTGATCCATCACATCCATCACTCTTTCCTCTTTACGCTGTGGTACACGTCAGTTGTCTTGGCTCCCTCGTCCATCTTATCTCGGTCAACATCTTGGATCCTGCATTGTCGACCTACTTCAGCCTCCATTCTATCAATAAATCTCACACTTCTCTCCTAATGGAAATCGAATAAATCACTCATTGACTGGCCTTCTCATCATCATCGCCACTATGGGCGCAACCCAGTTCTATCGTTCTCAGATCGGTGAGGAATCCGTCATCGACTACTCCCATACCGACTTTCCCTGGAAACTCTTCGTCAAAGATGTCTATTACTTCTTCGTCTACGTATGGGCCCTCCCTTGGGTAGTCTGGCCCGTATACCCTTTCCAGTCCAGAGAATTTGATGAGCTCTACCCGACTCGTCAGAATATCTTCTGTGTCGTTGTACACATCGTTCTGGTCATCCTACAGCTAGGCTTCATCCTGGCCTTACCGTTCACTATAGTCCTGCCAGTCTGGACGGCGGCGGCAGCTATAGCCGGGTTTCTGACCCTTAACTGGCTGATTTGCAAGCTCCTCAACGGAAGCAACGAAACCTATACCTCGGATGAAAAATATGCCAAGGCTTTACCCGAGCATGCTCATGAGCAGTGGGTTTTCTTGAATGGTGTTGCTGTCGGGTATGCTATATAACATTCCCCAACAGAGCCCTATGCTGATAACCTCGCAGGGAACATTGGATGCAGGGAAACCTGAACCGACTAGCACTGACTTTTGGACGCCCTATTCTAGGCATCCACAACAAAACTTCTGGTATAATCTTTGACGTGATAGAATGTTTGGTCCAGCGCAATTTTGGATACGCAACCGGGGACGTACGAATCTGCTTCAGACTTCTCAAAGACATTCTGTATGACGAAAGCAAATCAAAGGTCATATTTGTCCTGCACTCCCAGGGAGGAATCGAGGGTGGTCTTGTTCTCGACTGGCTACTCCAGGAGTTGCCGCAGGATCTCATGTCGAAACTTGAGGTTTACACCTTTGGCAACGCCGCCAACCACTTCAACAATCCCCATCGCCACAGGTCTTCGCAGGCTCTATCTCGTCTCAAGCCTCTTTCTGCCATGAGCACCGTGTTGACCGAGTTCACTGTTGATTCTCCCTCCAGCAGTCCTCATGAACCTAAGGAGGGCTTGAGAATCAAAACTCGTAACCCCGTTAAGAAAGAATCTTCTGGAGTATCAACGCGATCCATTTCGGCCGCCAAAGACAGGTGTATCTTGCACGTTGAACACTATGCCAATAGCACAGACTTTGTTGCCATATGGGGCATCCTTCACTTTGCTACAAATCGCATGGAATCGCGAGAACTCCCACGCTTCCAGGGCAGACTGTTCTCTCGAGCCGATGGTCGCCATGGCGGGCATCAAATGAATCAACACTACCTCAATGCTATGTTTCCTCTGAAGAGAGATGCCGAGTCTGGAGAATACGTTGGTGCCAACGACGATAGCGAGTTCATGAACGAGGTCATCAAAGTAGGTGAAGAAGGCAGTGCCTCTGCCAATGCAAGGGAGGCATTCGAGATATCATGGGCTGGCACGCAGGGATTTGGAAGTGGCGATGCCTCAACTCCAATTGAGGTACATGGCTTCCCGAACAAACTTAAAGATGTGGGCACCGACCATGGAATTCGCGTGAAGGATGTAAGCCGTCTTTGGAGCTACCGAAATGGGCAAAGTCCTGCGGAACTGCCTCCTATGCTTGTTGTTGAGAACGGCGTCCCCAGGACTGCTACCTTGTAGGGATGCGGAAAGCATAGCGAGGGAGTGTATGGGAAGAGGAAAGGGCCAGAGCAGCTGTTGTGATGAGTAATGCACTATGTGGTTGTTGTAGCAATACGGCAGTTATGAGGCGCCGATAGGGTAAAGTGACTTGTTCAGCCTGGCTTTCATACGCACATTCAGGTGTAGTGAGATGTTTTTCAAGACTTCATCTAACCTTGTACCCCCATGAGTGCTCAAGATCAGCAATGCGCCAGTTGGTTGCCCACCCAGTCATTGACTCTATGCTCTGGATCAGTTTGGAGACAAGTAAATGTTCTGACTTATGACTGAGAAGTCTGCCTGCGATCCATAATGGCTGGATGGCATTGTTGAGGCAGCCTTGATGAGGATTTGTCAATGATATGCCACAGATACACTTTGCATGCCATATCGAAGATCCTGTAGGACCCACGTCAAGTTTGACATCTCGAGGTTTCGATCCCAGCAAGAGTGTGCATGCGGTATGATAGAGCTGATTGGAAGATATTCCTGCCCAATGGACGAACAGGATCTGAGGAAACGGTCGGCTTTCAATGAACTGGACAGGAACCACCTCTTTAGGTCGATCTTCGATCCAGGCTTGTAGATCGTGCCAGAGTCGCAGCCATCGCCTCTCGAAAGCAGCAGAATCACAGCCGTTGTTTTCTCCAAGTTCAGCGTAGTGTGTCCTATCTGCGACAAGCTCGCAGACCTTGGAGCAAAGATAGACTGAATAGTTGGCGTGCATATCTGGTGAACGATGGTCGCGAAACATGTCGGCGGCAGAATTTGGATCTGCGCCAGGGGGGAGCCACTTGTCAAGTGGTACTAATGTGCCTTGTGTCCCATCAGAGATCAGAGCACCGCATAGATCTAGAAAACCAAGTTAGTGCTAAGACGGCGGCAGATGACATGTAACACAAACCCATTCTGGCGTAGCACCAAAAGACGGCTTGAAGAATGCCGCCGCTGAAGCCGTTGACACCAAATGCATCGAACAAGGCAGCACAGCCTTCGAGGTGACGACGCCAGTCTTGGGGACTTGCCGACATCATCTCTAAACAGCAGAGAATAACGCAGATAGGGATGATGGTGAGATCTCGAGTCTGAAGAAGGGGGTTGAGGAGACGAATAGCTTCCTGGTAGAGTTCTAGACTGTCAAAAGAGTGCTGTCTGGCCTCTTTTCGCTCCATCTGGCGAGCAGACAAGGCGAGGATCGCGTAGAGTAGAGCTGGACATCGCCGGGCAAGAACAGGAACTTGAATGGTAAAGGCTCCGTTGCTGTCAAACATGTCAAGCTGTATAGTCCAGTTAGCAGCTGAAGTAAATCAACAAATAGTATAAGTACCCAAGGTGCTATTTGAGCTACATAGTTCTTGAGATATTCAAGTCGTCGCCCAGACGAAAGGGCAGCCTTTGTCTGAGCTTGAGCTACCAGCTCTTCATCGGTTGGGCCATAGTGCCCTGGAGCGGGCGATGTTTCGCGTGATGGCGCAGCAGTCTGTGCTGTATTGAAGATGAGGCATCGTAGTTCTTCTTGGTAGGCGAGATATCCAGGATCTTGGACGAACTGGTCTAGAGGCCAACTATTAGAGGGTGAGGAAGAATTGTCCGTAATAAACGAAGCCATTGCGACAAACCAAGGGCTGGCTGGCCGTGTATAAGTGGAGGTTGACAAAGTAGTGCGCAAGGGGGATGGATGATTCCCTCAGTAATCGATGAATCTCGATATCCGTATCTAGTATCTAGTCCAAGGATTGAAGGTTCTGCTGTTGATGAAACAAGCACGCGGTGAGCAAGGTGAAGAACAGATACACCTGACACGTTCAAGGTGAAGGATTTAAAAAAACACGACTGACTGAATTTGGCCTGTTCACGAACTGACCCCATATTCAGCGCGAGGTCAGGTGCTACGCTACAGCTGCTTGACGCCTGCCTCAATTGAGCTTAACAGGCCCTGGTTGTGCGGGGTTGACAGCGTCTGCACCTGGTTATTGCGGGGAGCTATTACCGGCATTTAGGTACAGTTACGTTACTGGGTACCTCTTATCTCCATTCAAAGTGGAAGCTATCACGAGATTGTCAAGTCATAAAATATGGGACATTAGTTATCAAAGGGTACTGAATTTGCCCATTAAATAGCTAGTAAGCGCTAAGTAACCTTGACAACTAATTCAAAGGTCAGAGCTTAGATCTCAATGTCGAAAATTGGCCATGACAACAACTCCCAACAAGACACTGACTGTTAGTAGCTATAATTACTGACTTGCTCCTCAGAGCTGACGAGAGCAAACACTTTATCCCCCTATCGACTCTGAGAATATTGTTTCTCAAGGTATCATCTACACATGCAGATATGCAAATCTCAACATCCAATGTCTCATGTACCTTGCAGTTGCAACAACAAAACGGTGAAACAGGTCCACACTGAAGGAGAACCGAGACCCAGTCCACCGGAGTTGATTGTTTTGTCTCTGCTCGAGAATCCAAAATCATGATGATATTTACGCTTGGCTTTTTTAGCCTCACCACAACTCTTAAGACAAAGCACGCTGCGAGTCATGTAATAATACTACACAGTCCGTGGGTTGCTGACATAGATTCACAGTAGTCAATATATACGCCTTTACGTAGTAATTACACTAGAGATCTGAAAAAGATTCAATGGCTGAATTCTATCGTTGATAAAAAAATATTACCCGTGAGCGTATCAATTGAATACAACAAGGACTCATTTGAGCCTGGTCTAGCCACATGGCCTCGCAAGGGGTATTAATCCTAATTTGGAACGATAGTCATGAATTCCTGGTTCCCCTTTTCCCAAAGCCGACACCAACGCAGATTTCGCCCAGACATCGAACACTTAGATAATCCTACCAAATAATCACTGAGCCGCGGCAGATGAAGATGCTCACGAGCAGCCAGGGACAAGAAAAAGGGGCTCCCCTGCAGTTCAGGAATCCTTGTCCTCGCCTCAACGCCCAGCCCGCTGGAACAGCTCCAGAAAATTGTTCGAGAAGGGAGCATTGCATTGTGTTGTGTTTCTTTCCCTTGGGATTTGAGCTGCCTTTTCGAGATGCTAAGGCGATACTGTACTATTAATTAGAGTTTACTCAATGACTCGGCCATGGCAAGGCTGGGGGGGGTTTTTTTTGACTTTTTATTTTGCCTTTATGTATGATCAAGAATCTAATATGGTTTAGATTTGTAGATTGGCCTTAGCTGGCGCGAATTGGCGCATAGCTTAGTTCTTTTGTAGTCTCGGATTGGCGTCTTCCGGTTGATTTTTAGGAGAGAGCCTTTTGAGCGATTGAAACAAGAGGTAATAATACCTACTTACACAGATATACAAAGTATAGAGTACATGTATATGTATGCGTATGAATATTTTGCGGAAAAGTTCTGCAGCATCTTGGTCTGTAGGTAATAGTACAGTACCTACGTTAGTCTGGGCAGCAATTGAAGCTTCATCTTCAGGTGGTTGTGGTGATGATATCCACTACGACCAGGTACGGACAGTTCACCCTGTGCATCTCATGAGAATCTTCTTCTACAACACAAACGAGCAAGCACACGGACGGGCACACGCCTGAACACCGTCTCTTTCTTCACACGGATACCTTCAATGTCACTCACTTACTTGGTGTTACTGTTACCTGGGATGATCCCCGTTCATGTACATACCCTCCTCCTCCACTCAAACGTTTCATGCGCATTCCAGTCTCTTTTCTAAACCGAAAGGAAAGTTCCTCTCTTTTCTGTACCATGCAAACCGCATTCCCTTGATGCACTGCATACAAACCTAGTACCCGGCCGCAGACAGACCGTTCGTACCGGATACTACTTTCCGTCTCTTGACTGTTAAACCTGAAGGCTATATGGTTCTGAATTGCTATTAATCAACACCAGCATCTGCCCCTGCATACAGCATCCCTGCCGCCCCTCTTTACAGACGCTTTCTCCCCTGGAACAGACAGCCCAAAGAACGAATGGGGGACCCTTGATTGCTGGTCGACGCGCTTTTTTGAAAGACCTGGACGCAGGTACATACACATACCTACACTGCTACATACGCACAGCCTTCAGTGCCGGAGCTACTGAAATTCCTCAAAGACGAAATACTTAGCATCAGCCCAACTTTGTCACGTCACGATTTCTTGGCCCAGTCAAAGCCAACAGCCAACTGGTCGAATTGCTCGCGCGTGGCTTTTCGACCCATGCGGAACGCCGGCTGCTTGCTAACGTTAAACTTACCTAGTCTAGTCTACTCAACTCAGATTGGTTGGAGTCCGGTCAGGGAGAGAGAGCTGAGCAGTTGAGAGAGAGAGAGAAAGAGAGAGAGCCAGACAAAAAGCCTTTCCCTCCCCAGGCCCCCATCGACAAGATGCACTCGTCGTCCTCGTCCCCATCGGCCGACAATGCCAATTCTCGTCGCAAGCCCCGACGTCGGCCCCAGACCGACCTGAATATCAACACCAACACTTCCTCCCTTGCATCGCCGTTGTCCAGGGACCGGGACGTCATTCCACACCCGCAGACGCCGCCGCCTCAAGACTCAGCGTACAACCGCATGTCGCAGTCGCAGTCGCAGTCGCAGTCGCAGTCGCAATCACACTCACACCCGGCCCTGTCTAAGTCATTGCCCACTTCCAACAACCGAGCGCCTGCTAGACCACCCGTCTCCAACGTTGACACACATGAGTCCTTTTTAGAGAATCCTACTCCCATTGAGGACGACATGTCCGACCGTCTGCCTCAATCTTCTACTCACAGGGACTCTCACGACCTATCACTATCCCCGCGCAACGTTACAAGAGATTCTCTCGTGGCTAATATGCTCATGTCCCTCGACCAATTCTCTATGGCACAATTGAGCGACAAGTACGGCCCATCATCTGGATCACGTTCACATACCTTTGACGAATCTTCGCCCCAATTTGGCGCCGCCGAACAAACCCGCAGCTGGGTCGCTTCCACGTCTGTCGCAGCACCACCCCGAGTCAACGGACATCAATATTCTTACAGTTCAGACCTCGAAGGCGCAGACGATTCCAGCCGTATATCGAGCCGCGGAAGACGAAGTAATAGCAGCTCCAATTTTCAATCGAGTTTCCCACGTCTTAACAGCGTTCGTGAAGGTCACCGAACAGGTTCATCAAGAGCCATGCATTCAAGAGGTGGCAAGCCGGGTAGCAAGAGCAGCAGTACAGCTAGTGTCGACGCTGGATATGCCCAGGTACTTGGTAGTCAACGATATGGACGTGGATTTGGACGATCCGCTAGTTTTGACTATGGTCCTCAGCAATCAGCACAAGCTCCTGTTGTCGACCCATCTCCCTTTCGAGTCGAATTTCCCAGTAGCTACGACGACGAATACGACGCGGCCCCAACCCCTACCGTTCCGGGCGGCCCCAGACGGGAACCGTCGATCCCTACAATGCCAGCCATGTCCTCTATCCCACCACCGATGCCGCCCGCACCTCTCGAACCTCCTTCACTCGATCACAAACGCAGCAGTCGCTCATTAAAGAGCGTCTCGGGACGCAAACCTGCAACTTCACGGGAACCGACACCTGCGGTACCTGTACTCGACCTTGATTCAGCGCCCGCACCAAGCGTTGGTTATGGGAAATCAAAGGAGACGCCCGTGCACAACGGCCCAATGCCTGCAACACCTGCACCCGCACCCGTCAAGGAACGCCCAGGATTCTTCAGGAGGGTGTTTGGCTCTTCTCGTAACAACTCACACAACAGCAACGACACAGCAAATACTACAACGCAACCATCAAACCCCCCTCCTGCCGATACCAAGATGGCTGGTAATGCCTCGACGTCGACGCCGCCCTCTCGAGATACATCCTCATCACACTCTCACCACCCCACACTACAAAAGAAGCCATCATCGTTCTTCCGCCGTCGGAAGAAGTCCGTCACTGAAGATCCTCCCCCGATGCCTACCATGCCTACCGCAGCTCCTGCGCCCCCTGTGCCTATATCTGTGCCCAATTTGGCTCCCCAGGATAGAGAAGCCAACGCCGGACAACCTCAGCCAAGTCCAGTCAGCAGTTTACGAAAGGTCATGAACCCGTATCTACGATATGGACCAAATGGCCAAGGCCCTCCCGGCTCTCAAGGTCCATCTCCACTTGCCGACATTTCCAACATGACTCCGGAGCGAGACGACAGGTCTGCGGAACGAGAAAAATATAAGAGGGAGTTCTCGCCTGATTACTCGCCAAGTCCCAACGCTAGGATCAGGACTGTCCAGTCCGAATCGGACGAGCAGCTCTACAAGCGAGATAACACACCTTCTCGTCCTCCCCCTGAGAGGCCTACCAAAGCCTCCGAGACACGAAACAATTCCTTTCTCAATCTTGATGGAGGTAGTGATAATGAAGACGACCGTGGACTCTCCGGTCGACAGCTTGCTAGTTTGACCAAGTCTAAAGTCAAGCAGCCAGAAACCTCCTCAGTCATGGATATACCCCGTAACAAACAGCACACCGTCAGAAACAAGAAGTCTTCCAGACGGCTGGATCATACTGATTCCGAAGATGAACAAGACCGCTCCAACCTTGCTCTGCCTATCGAAGGTGCTCGAGCTTCCAGTCCTGGTTCGGCATCAACTGGCACAGACTATAAATCTGCCCTCAGCGCTCCCCCTAGCGTGAGGATTGAAAGCTCGGCAGATCCTAGTCCCAAGGCACAAGGCAACTTCGATTCCATCAAGAATAAGGGCATTGACGAACCTGAGTTTGTTATTGGTGACCCGACTGAAGATGATCGCCAGAAGGCACAGAAGATCTACGATGGTAACGAGGACTTTATTCAAAAGGAAAAGGCCGCCTCGTGGATGGGTGAAGAAGGTCCAATTAGGCAACGTACACTGCAGGCTTACATGGAGCTATATGACTTTACTAGCCAGAGTATCGTCCATGCGCTACGGCAAGTATGTGGACGATTGGTCTTCCGTGCAGAGACTCAACAGGTTGATCGCATTCTGGTGGCCTTTTCTACTAGATGGTGTGACTGCAATCCCAACCACGGGTTTAAAGCAACTGGTAAGTTCAAAAGCTACTTGTCTGTCTTATTAGCTAATTTTTGATAGATGTGATTCACACCATTTGCTACTCAATCATGCTGCTCAACACCGATCTCCATTTGGCTGATATTGAGTCAAAGATGACCCGCAGTCAATTCATCAAGAATACTATGACAACCATCTTGCAGGCCGTCGAAGAAGCGGCACCTGATGCGTTCCATCGTCCAAGTATTCTTCCAGACAAGAACGCTCTTGCAGGTGAGAACCAGGAACCACCCTCCGAGCAGGATCGGAGGTCTTTCAGAAACTCTTTTAGGCCCCCAGCACGTGCGGATTCTGGCACTCTGCCCGGGGAGGGTATTGACGACTGCGGCCCGCTGGTCAAGTCACGGTTTAACGGCACCAAGAAGGCTTGGGAGGAACAGATCGAAACTGTTCTCAAGGGAATATACACCTCTATCAGAGATGAACGTCTGCCATTGTTTGGCGCCGAAGCTGAGAAGAACTCGAACATGCAATCTTCTAACAGTGGAGGCTTGTCTGTAATGGGGATGCTCAAGAGAACCCCGAGTGTTCTTAGCAAGGCTCCATCAGAAAGTCAACTGTCGGTTCGCGGTCGCATAAACGAGAATGGCCGAACTAATACGGGAAGATGGGCATCCAAGAGCCGATCCCGTGCTGGTATGAGTCGCAATGGCTTCTCTTCCAGTCGCACTAGCTTTGATGATGGAAATTCTCTATGGAGTCCTGCTCCTTCTTCCGCTACTTGGAGCCGTCAATCATTGGGGAGGACTCAAACATCTGTTTCGCAGGATTCTTTTGGCTCGGCTATGCCTCGTGGCGATTATCAACAATCAATTGGTTTCGCAAACGCCCTCAGCCAAGCCATCATCCGAGATGAAGATGCTTATGCAGACGGTACTCAGTCGATCATGAGCTCGGAGCTCCCAACGACACAACTTCTCGAAGACGAGTCCCTTGAACTTGCTGGACCACCATGGGTCAAGGAAGGGATGGTCACTCACAAACATCACTTGGATGGGGTGGATAAGAAGGCTAAGGCCAGGAATTGGTCTGAGGTCTTTGCTGTTATCCAGAAGGGACAGTTGAATCTGTTCTCTTTCCAGCCTAACAAGTCTGTTCGCCAGCGAAACCGTGGCAGAAATACTGGACCTGCTATTGTTGGCGGCGGTAACTGGCAAGACAACGCAACGAACCTGGGTACCTTTAACCTTAGACAGACCCTCGCGTCTGCCCTTCCACCGCCGGGTTACTCACGCGCACGTCCACATGTTTGGGCCCTGAGCCTCCCGAACGGCGCTGTTCATCTATTCCAAGTCGGCACGCCTGAGATTTGCAAGGAATTCGTGACTACAGCCAATTACTGGAGTGCTCGACTGAGCACCCATCCATTAACTGGTGGCATAAGCAACATTGAGTATGGATGGAGTGAGGCAATTGTTAATAACGCCTTGGTCTCGGCCATCAACGAGACGACAACAGGCAAGACCTCTCGTCCTGGAAGCAGTGCAGCACATGGCCGAAGATCAAGTGTTCACAGTGGCAGTTTCCGAAACTCGAGCTTTGATCATGTTGCGGGTGCTTTTACCAACAACAGTGGACGTGGTAAGCTGCCTGGCGATCGTATTCATATTGCGGAGTGGGCACCGCCAACACAAAGTATGCGACCTAGCAACCAACAAGAAGCAGAACAGCTGCAGACTCTGGATACCTATGTCAAGGGTATTGAAGCAGAGCTACAGATACATAACCAGCTCCGCAGCCCAATGCTCCTGGCGTTTACCCCTAGAGGTAGCAACGCAGTGAAGGCCATGGCCAACTGGGAGCGCAAGAGCGCATATCTACTCCGCGAAATCGTCAAATTCACAACCTACGTCGACTGCCTTCGACAGGCCGCAACCAGGAAGCAAGAAATCTACTCCGAGAGAGACCTAGCACAACGAGCTGCACGAGGTGAGCTCAGTGACGGTGAAATGGACGTTAGCGGCGACGAAGAGGGGGATGTAACACTGAGACCATGAAGTGGTCCATGTACAAATGAGCATATATACGCATCATATATTACGGACGTAGCAGCTGCATAACGGGTGTTGGCGTTTTTTTAGTTTGTTTTGGACTTTGTTTGTTTTTGGACGACTACCCAACCCTGATACCCCAGACGTTGTGGTTTATGGATAATATTGAATTCTACGGCGTATTAAAAACAAGAGCATGCTGTCTGCTCGGGGGTAAGGGCTGATTATATGATGGAACGTCGCTGGTCGGGAGAAGACGAGGCGTTTCGAGTAGAGCCACAAGTATAAGAATAATACTCTTCTTTATCGTTATGTTTCTGGTGATGTATGAGTCCTGATGAACATGAAGGTTATCAGATGGCCTGCGTCTCTGATATGTCCTCTTTCTAGTTCATATTTTGGAAGGTGTTTTAAGTATTGAGTTTGATATCCTGAAAGTATTCGCAACAGCATTCTCATTTCAAAAGGACTCCCAAGTCCTCCACTCGACATGTCTCGAGAACAAAGAAGCTCCACGTCGTACATCACTTATGGGTCAGCGACAGCCTAGTCGCCAAAAAGCGTTCTGGGGCATTATATTGACACTATATACATAACACGTTGTCGCATGTCCCTGGTCCAATTCTTCAAGTCACTCTTAGCTTCAGGTTTAGCAAGAGTCAAGCATAGTAGTGAGAGCACTCTTCTCGGCACTTGTGACGCTCAAGCTCCAGTAGCTCTTGACAGAGATCCAGCTCTTGGCGTAGGTGCAGTAGAAGCTTGTCAGAGGAGGCTTCCATGCATCAGGGGACCTGTCACTCTTTGACTGGTTGACATCGTCGGTGACTATCATGGTATTAGCCTTTGTTGTATACTTTGAGAGGTAGAGACTTGACTTACCTGCCCACAGCTGGGGTCTAGTCACATCGTTGGCAAACTGCTCACGCCGTGCGGTGGTCCAACCAGCAGCGCCGGACTGTTCATGTTAGTTGATGTTGTTGGTAGAGAAGGATTGTAGGCTACTTACAACCCAGGCATTCTTGAGAGGAACCATGTGGTCAATGTCAACATCACTAGCCTGCGTCCATGTCGCTCCGTCATACGGCGATACCCACGTTCCAGACGTGGCAGCACAAGCAGAATTCTGTACTACGTTTCTTCCATCTCTCTGCAAGACGAACTCACTATAGCAAAGTCAGCACATCTTCTTCACTGATTGAGTCTGGAGTACGAACCGAGTGTTGCAGGCGCCCTCGTATGTCTCCCAGTGAGGGAAGAGGTCTCTGTTATAAGTGTTGGTGTTTGTGTGGGCTCGGACGGTCAGGCCGTTGAGCTGAGTTCGAGCGTTGGACTCGCTGGGGATACCGGGCTGTATAGGATTAGAGAGGTTGATATGGTGAGTTGATGATGGTTAACTTACGGGAACGGGTGCAGGAGCAGCGAGAACGCCTGTGACGGGGAGGAGAAGAGCAAGGGAGAACTTCATCTTGAGATGTGTAGTTGTGTAGTTGTGTAGTCGAGGAGAGAGAGAGAGAGAGAGAGGAGGGACCGAGAGAGGAGTGATAGATGAGGAGTAGTGTGTATCACAGCATGCTACACTTGTGTGTCTTTATACCCAACAACCCCAGAACCAGAAGCATCCTTTTGATGTTCCTCTAATCACCTTACAGTTCTACTATCCTCCAACCGCATGCCAAAACCCTATAATTCCATTCTCCTTCCTTCTTCGACAAGCCTCTTCTCACGATACCCTCACCGACCCTCCCTATCTCGGAAATCAAACCCGCTGATCCCTCAGGCACGAGGTGTCGTGATAGGCACTTCATCATCCCGCCAAGCAACGGAGTTTCACGGTTTGCGCCAATGGCCCAATCTGACATGGCCCCGAGGTTTGTCGGTATATTTGCAGTGCCGTCTAAGGGTCCAGTCAAAGGCTGAGTTGGTCCCACGCTGATAAGGTAGTGCCGGCGATCTTCATCCGGAAATACTCGATTTGAGCTTAGACTGTGGGGTTGGATGACAGGAAACCTGCCTTTTGGGGAAGTTGGCGTCCGAGGCTTGAGACGAGGATCCTTGTCATTGGAGATGTCTATCTCTTGTGTATTCAGTAGGATACATAGACTCAGCCTATGAGAACTACCGTCACGTGTATCATCTGCATGAGTCTTAGACCAACCATTAGTTAGATATTACTTGCATGAGATTCGTTATCAGTGGACAGCACCCTCAGGTCTTTGTCGGGAAGTTCTCTATTTACTATGCATGTAAGCTAGAGTGTGTTTGGGTTCAATGCCGAAGATGGTTTATGTTTATCAAGAGGCATATGCAACTGACCCAGGTAATGTATCTCATGACCTTTATGTTAGTTCCAGATCAAACTTCACTAGTAACCACTGTGGAGCCTTGATTAGGAAGTTGGAGTTTATGGTGGCTGGGGGTTTATACAGAATGGTTATTCACATCATGATTCTATTCCTAGCTGCGTATGATAAGGAAGAAGAACAGTCTACATCTGGTCTATCCGACGGTGACACATAACACTCTCACGATCATTCACATTGAGCTATCACGGATGCACCGGGTGGGTTTCTAGAGTGTGTTCTTAGGCCTGCATATTGAGGCGATAGGCTACTGTACATAGTTTACAAGTTTCATACATACATACATCTTGAGGATTTCCACTGCGACAATGACTCTCAAGTTTGTCCTGAAACGGCCCAAGACTTCTCGGCGCCCGTTTCGTCTTGCCAGGGTGAAAAAAAAGGGCCTCCCAGATCCATTGCTTCCTTTCAACTACTTCGTCTGCCTAGTACACGAGGGTAGGTTATTGGAAGGTGGAATATAGAGGCTGTCAGATGCCTCCGTTCAACAGAAAAAAAGAAATGAAAAAAAAAAAAAAAGCTCTCGCTGTCGTTGTGCGAGAATGATACGAGTCTCAACGTCAAAGTCCCATGCTTCATAAATTCGTATTAAGCAACGGGGGGTTGCTTGAGTGAAAGTTGCCCACATTAGGTGGAATTTGAGTGATCCAGGTGAACAAGCGCCTGTTGAACTGTCTGCTGAACAAGTTCTGGGCGAATAGGCTGATGCAAAAAGTGAAATAAACTATTGTTGGAGTATGGGTCAACGTTGGTATGGCCAATGTCGGTTGGATGCGATGCAGCATCAAAGTGCCTGAGAATCTGGATGAAACTGTTAAGCCCTGGTTTGCCAGCCATCTGAGACCTGACGGCTTGAGTTATTATCGAGACTCTGTATTCACTTTGGGGGTTCTGGAAGACGATCGGCACGAGGTTGACGTTGAAGTTGACGTCGGCATTGTGATAGACGACTAGGTCCATGAACAGCTTTTCAAGTGAGCCATTACCCCCTTTATTGATGATTTCCTCGGCGACTTGGTTCAGCAAAGTTTCTCCAAGGGAGTTGGGCAAGTTGATCATGGCAGATCTGTAGTTGGGTTGACGCTGTTCAGCCCGTGATTTTCGCATCTCGATTTCCCTTTCGCGCTGGAACAACATTTTGAGAACCTTTCTGATGACTTGGTGATTTTCAGACCAGTGGCGCCGCAGCATAGATCCAACGATATGGAGTGAAGTTGCAAGATTTTTCCCGGCCTGCCGATGACCAGGGGTAAAACCGGCAGCAAACAAAGCCTCAATCACCTTCAAGGCCTTGTTTCGTTTCTTGCTATCCTTGGACTCGATGACAGCCTCAACTGCAATGTGAAGTGGAGTTTCTCCAAGGCCGTCCAGAATAGAGGCTTGGGCAATGCCAATCTGTTCTTTGATGAGTTGCGGAATGACCGAGAGGCTGCCTGCACCGACAGCAAGATGAAGGGCCGAACTCTGTACGATACTAGTTGCGAAATGTTTGACATGGTTGCGTCTATCGACTGCGAACTTGAGAAGGTTCGGCGAGTCAATGATACAGGCCAAATGATGAAGGGTCATGACATAAAAGCGAGGATCCTGAGCAGAACCAGCTGACTGATTCTTGCGTACATCGTCGGGCACAGACTTGGCGACGATACCACTAGGGTACAACTCGTCCAAGAGAAAATACATGCGGAAACATCCTAGGATAATAGGAGCAAAATTAGGCATCCACTCAATCTCGAAAAGGTGATGTTTGAGTTTGGGGAACTGGTTCAATTTCCTGCGAAACTTGGGTCCCAGGAGGGTTGGGAGGTTGTAGCCGACGGCAGAAGACTTGGCCCCAAGCGAGTGAAGCTTGCGGACGAGACGAGTATGATCATTGGCTGCCGCGGCATGAAGTGCGGTGAATCGGATGTGCTTTCTTTTGTAGTACCAACGGTACGTGGTGTTGATCTTGCTACTGAGCTTCTCGTCCGAGTACCTGGCCAAGATAGCGAGGGCAAGGTCTTCGACTGGGTGGCGAGCAGCGTGAGAAATACCAAGAGGTTTTTCGTTTTCAAGATCGAGAGAGTAGAGGGTTGGGTTGACCTTGTAAAATATGGTACGAGAAGTAAGAGTCATATTGAAGATACAGCCAGCTAGCAGGCTCTTGGCGATGTTTGCCAGAATCTCCGGTGCCAACCTTTCGAGGGAAGGGGTGCTTCTGATGCTCTCCATCTTGGACTCTTTTTATGATAGAATCAGGAGTGATGCATGAGCGAGTCTCGAAAGATGAGAGGAGAAGAGGGCGATGAGGTGAAGAAACACTCGAGTGAGTGTCGGGTAGAATCCAAGGAGAAGATGTGAGACCTTTGATCGAGAAAGTAGTAGAGGGGAGAGTGAATTTACCACCAAAATCATAACGTTCCCGAAGGAAATCAAGGCGAGTTCCTCAAGTGTGATGCCAATGTTGTGGTTGTGGCTGTGGTGGTGGAGGAGAGGAAAACAAAGGGGAGAGCTGCAGCGTGTGGGCAGAATAAATCACCACCACAGAAATTACAGGTTGCCACAGCACCGAGTGCAAATGCATCACAATCATCGCAGCTAGAATCTTCCTTACTGAATAAGGCCCTAGTCACATGCTCAAGGCCCTTGACCAAGCCCTGAAAACTCCCCATGCACCTCGTCCTGTCCCCCTTTGCATTACGCCAGTGCCTATAGTGATCCATTGCTGCTTGAACTTGGTTCTAGTCAGACTTGTGATAGAAAGAAGCACTCCCTTGCATTATTCTTTTCATATGACAGCCCGGCCCCGAAATCGTAGAGTTCCAGTGCACATTCACTCACTCGGCATATTGACCCATTATATACACTTATACAGTAGTCAAGTGATTCCATTGACTTAGTCCTATGCTCGGAGGTGCTATGGAGTGGTAATTGTGTTTCCTGGAGTTTCTATCGTTGAAAAGATGGCCATGACGCGGCCCAGATCGATTCATCTTATATCCCACCACTGGCAAATGTGGAGTTGAGTTCTCCGGATTGTACCAATAAAACCGTATCAGCGCATTTACGCAAGTCTCTGAAGCTATTAGTAAAAGACACGCCGTGCCATTTTCTTGAATAAAACCACACGATGCTGTTTGGTCCCATTGTCGAGGGCAGCCGTCACTCCAGCAGAAATCCGTAGCAAGACACACTACGAACGCTATTCCGAGCGTATAGGGTACGCTATAAATATATAATTAACATGGGAGGAGGTAATTGCCCTACTGGTAGATTTCAGAATTGTGCATTCTGTTGCGTTTTCAGGGGTATTATGTGTAGGAGATGGAGAGCATGCGTGATCCCTTTTGCGGACTATTTAAGAGAGGGCGCATTCTCTTGATTATTGACTCTTGGCTATTTGCGATAAGGCAGGGAGAGGAGTAGTATAGAGAGAAACTCGATGAAGTCAGTTGTAAAGACCATAATAGATCGTGATAGGATAGAAATAATCAAATCGATTATCATCCTGGTCGAGGAGAAAGAGATGAAAGAGTCAGGCCTCGACATTGATACAACGGCGTGATAAATAGCTTTACATCGAGAAAAATGAACTTGAACAGGATAGAGCGTGCATTTGATGGTGTTCACATCTAGAACAAAGGTGAAGGAAGTTCAATGTAGGGGACAGGGGTCAAGGATGTTTAGTCGGTACGTAACTGTACTCTGCCACGTGGAAACAGGCCCAAAAATTGGCAGCTTCCAACCAGCAAAGCCAGTGAAGTAACGGAAGGGAAGCTAGAAACGGTTATGGGGCATGGAAGTTAGGTACTACGAGGTAACTCTAGGTATCTGTACCCAAGAAACACTCGAGAACAGCAATTGTCCCTAACAAATAACGCCATCTGTCAGATCTTTTGTCTTGCCCTGTCTCGGTTAGTCTGGACCCTGAATCTGGGGAAATCCTTGCAGTGTCGATCCTATATCCATAAACTACTACTGAGTATATAGGACCAAATTCGATATTCAGGAGCACATCATTGATAGTTCACACGTTCAATCATAAGAGAGCTAGAGAGCTCTATTCTCACCACTGCTGGCTTGTTCAGACCAGAGATGCTGGTACTCACCGAATCGACATGATGTCGTCCTTTCATGGACCCTTCTCGGATTACCGTATCTTGTCAGCCTAGTTGAAATTGGTACCACAGATGTTGAGTCAAGTCAGGCATATATTCATGATCATCTGTTGGATCTTTAATAATGAGGAGTAAAGAATCAGCCTCCTTACTGTCTTCAAGATTACACGAGTCACAAAGCAAACCGACTTATACACAATCACTTTATCCACTTACAAGCAGGCCCCCATATCCAAATGACTTCGACATCTTCAATCTGGGCCAATGTCATGGCATGTGAGAGAACAGTGCCGTTAGTACAACCAATTCTCATTGGTATCGACAAGCCTCATTACAAGAAGACCCTGAACGGACCAAAAACGATTGGTAAAGTCTCTTTGGTTTTATTCCTGACCCCTTGACATGACTTGAGGCTGCCAGAAGCCACACCAAGCCGTCAGACCTGCTCATATGGCTCACGGTACCATACACGCGTTATCCTTAAGGAGATTCAGTAGATGAAGAATACTGCCAAATCTTCCACCTCGGCCCTCAGTGGTGTTGGAAGATAACCCAGATTGATCAGGAATTTGACGAGGGGTTGGTCTCCTGGAATTCAGGATTAAGTTGTTGACCTCTGACAAGCTATAGTCGCGGGGCTTGAGAGACAGCATTCGATTTCATGAAAACTTGGCTGACAGTACGAATGTAAGTCGGAAACACTCAAACTAGCCCTCATGAAACGATCTTATAGCACGTCTTTGGTGATCCTATCTCATAGCCGTCTTCAAACTGGACCCTTTCTTAACAGGTCGATGTGAGTTACACGCTCAAGTCCGATGGCGTTATGTTATTCGATAATTAAAGACCGATTGTTGCGATGGAGGCAAAGCCAATCTATCTAAGATCCGAACCATAGTGATTGGCCGGATATACAGAGTTCTGACGTTGCTCGATCATTGGATACAAGACCGTCATTATGAAGACATCGCCACCTCCACCTTGATAATGTTACATCTGTACTGTAAGATCAGCATCAAGCCTCATCTTCAATTTTTAGTTTCTTTACTAACACTTTACTTTCTTTAGAGGCTATTATCTCACAATGCCTGCAATGTCTCGTTTGGGTCACCATAGTACAATATAATTGTGGTTTCGAGTTGCATGCTCAGATAATACCCAGTTTCGATTCTCGACCAGGTAAAGAAAGATGGAGATTTGGTGAAAGATTGACATATCTTTCACACATCTCGAGCACAATCCATGACCCTCGACTGATGTCACACGGTACGAAGCTGATTGCAAAGTGATGGGTTGCGTTTTCTATTAAAATAGATTCGCCCTCGAGAACTGACCTACTTACAGCTCTAGGATGCCTCCAACTGTGTTTCTAAGAAACTTGTTACGGCCAAGCTCAATTCAAAGAGTATTTTCTAATACTACACATATCAGAGCCAAATCAACCAAGATGGCATCTTCAACAATAGAACAACTTCGGGCCCACGTCACCCCATTCGAATCTATTTCTCAGGACGCTGATAAAATCACAAAATACTTTGACAGCTTCGGCGACTGCAGAGTCTTACTTATCGGCGATGCATCTCATGGCACCTCCGAGTTTTACTCTGTTCGTGCTGAAATCACAAAGTACATGATCGAGAACCACGGTTTCAACATTGTTGCTGCCGAAGCCGATTGGCCTGATGCTGAACATGTAGATCGCTATGTCAGACATCGGCCGGGCCCGGGTCAAGGCACAGCAGAGACTGTTCAGAAGGCAAAACAGGAGGGCAGAGAGCCGGCCTTCTTACGGTTTCCTACCTGGATGTGGCGCAATATCGAGGTCCATGACTTTGTAGAGTGGATGCGGTCTTACAATTCTGGTCGCGATACGAAGCAGGCAGTAGGGTTTTATGGACTTGATCTCTACTCTATGGGAACTTCGATGAAGGCGGTTGTCGACTACTTGGACACTGTCGATAAGGACATGGCAAGCATTGCTCGAGAGCGATATAGCAAACTGATGAACTGGGCCGAGGATCCTCACGAGTACGGTCTAGAGGCTTTGACAACATCTTTTAGGGGGTATGAGGACGATGTCGTTGCTATGCTCAAAAACCTCTTGGGTAAGCGTATCGAATACTCTACAGCTCGTCACGATGGCATCGAGTTTCACAGTGGAGAGCAGAACGCCAGACTTGTCAAAGGTAAGCCACGTCCCAAATATGACTTTCTGACTTGTAACTGACTGTACGTAGATGCCGAGCACTACTACAAAGCCATGTATCACGGAAGAGACGAGTCGTGGAATCTACGAGACACGCACATGTTCGAGACACTCGTGAGAATCCTCAAGCACCGCGGCAGTAGCTCCAAGGCCATTGTCTGGGCACATAATAGCCATATTGGTGACGCCCGCGCCACGAGCATGGGATGGTCCCGAGGTGAGCTCAATATCGGGCAGATCTGCAAAGAGACTTTTGGAGCCAAGGCACTCAGCATCGGTACAGGAACAAACACCGGTACCGTGGCTGCAGCCCAGACCTGGGATGGCGACATGAATGTCATGAGAGTACGACCTGGACTATCCAACAGTTATGAGGAGCTCATGCATGCAACGGGCATCAGAAACTTTATGTTGGATCTACGTAAGGGAAAGTGTGATGAGAAGCTGAGAAAGGCTTTGAGTGACCGGAAGCTGGAGAGGTTTATCGGTGTGCTGTATAAGCCAGCTACGGAGAAGGCGTCACATTATTCTTATGCAGTTTTGCCAGAGCAGTTTGATGGGTTTATCTGGTTTGACAAGTCCAAGCATGTTGGGACTTTGGAGGTTCATCAACCAAAGTCGCCTTGGGAGTATCATGAAACCTGGCCATTTGGGTTGTAACTTTCAAGTAGAATGATAGCGAGCCTCTTTTAATGTTCCGTTGTGTTTGCTTAAAGTGGTACAAAGTAGTCAAGGTCGTGGATAGGGTGCAGGGTTCTTTAGTGAGGTCGATATAACATCAAATTACCACAACTTCATAAGTATTTCGCAGATCATCGCATCAGGGAACTTTACACAAATCTTGTACAGTTAGTATCCTTACCTTGGTCTGCCAGTCAAAGCCCAGTAACATAGCATCAACTATGTATAAATTGGCCATGGCAAACTCGTATATCTTGTGTCAAATAGTGTCAGAGAAGCAGTTCAGTTTGAAAAAGGCACCTAGGATTCTCACCATTGTGAATCATAAGACAGCTGTGCTCGACACAGTCGTCGTATCGTAATCTCATTTCTCGATTTTGGCTCAAGAGCCCGATGTCGCTACTTTCCTCCACCAGTTCGTTGCAAATCATGATTAGCATCCTTAAAAACAATCCAAAGTCCAGATCTGCGCCCAAACCCCAAAAATTCCAAACATTTCCTCTGCTGATAACTAATACCTGTGTCGCGTAGAGTAATCCTTGGGACTAACCACCAGACCACGTCCCTTCTTCGCCCCGCGATACACCGTCTCAAAAATGTCAATAAGCTCCTGCTTGTCTTCGAGGACCCATTTGATCTTGTTGTTGTCACCGGTTCCGAGATCGATCATCATGTGTTTGTTACGAAAGAAGAACATGAGCGAGCACGGATCGTAGAGCTCGTACATCTGGTTAAAGTCGGGAACCTGGTCGATGTCGCAAAGGTAAATAACGGCAAAGTTGCGGACCTTGTCGGCGATCTTGTAGAGGACTTCATCTTGGCGCATGCAGTCGGGGTCCCAGTCACGGCCGAAGCGGATGACGACGAGACGGTCTTCCTCTGGGGAGGAATGTTAGTATGTTTCGGTGGAGGGGAGGGGAGGGGGAAACTGGTTTGTTTACCTGAGAGGATGGCCTGGTCAACGTGCCAGCCTGTGTTGAGATGAGGGAGAACGACGGAACCCATGATGAAGTTGTGTTAGCGCGACAGGTTGTGTATATACGCGTATCTGGTTGATCGTGTTGGTAGAATGAGCTAGATGGATTTGTTTAGAAGATGAAAAAGAAGAATGATGGAAGAAGGTAGATAGATAGATATCTTATCAAGGTCAAGGTGGGGCGCAGGGTGTGGCTTGAAGCTTAGACTGGGCCGTTTACGGCCTCAGGTGAACAAACCTCACCTTAACCGAACATCAACATATACTCATATTCACTTACTGTATGAAGTAGTTAACGGACAGAATAGCGTAAGGCTACTTCTTTCTGACTGGAATTCTATATTCTACCGAATTGGTGAATAAGGCTCAAGTATGCTTGAGTTGACATCACCAAGATCCAACTTGGAATATCCACCGTCTCTAAGACTCATCAAACTCATCAATAACACTCCTAGGCTTAACATACTTCCCCAAAGGCTCAAACTTCAAATGCTCAAAACCAAACGCCTCAGGCCCTCCAATCTTGATTCCCCGCTCAGAGCCAGTCCATCTATCACTCGCCGCTATTCCCAGCACCACAACAAGCAGTCCATATCGATACTCTGGCGTTCCAACTGCCTCTCCATTCTGCGCATCGACAACGCAGACTAGATCGGGTACTATGGCGAGAACATCTTCTTGTCTCTCTTCTTTTCGATCAGGATGAATCTTAACGGCAGCAATGTTCTCGTTCTTGAAGGGAATCTTGATAACGCCCTTGAACTGGTCTGTCGAGCCATCTCCAGTTGCATTCTCTTCATCTCGGACATCTGCGCCCTCGATAAGACACTCACCATAAACATGCCCATTCCTCAAGGCCCTCTCGACACCGATGATCTTTCCCTTCCATAGAACCTTGCCTGCTCCTGTACCGCCGCACTCGTCGATGATAATCTCAGCGACGTTATCCACGCGGTTCTCCTTGCGTGCGCGAGCAACTGCGCGTCCAATCCTCCATGACTGAGAAAGGGTATGCTCAACAGCCCAGCGCTTCGCCTCGGCTCCCGTGACAGGCGCGTCTGCGGCGCCAACCTGAGAGCCCATCTCGCTGAGAGCAGCGCGTATGATGCGCTCGACAGCTTCGTCAGAGGAGGCCTTTGGCATAATGAGCACATTTCCATTACCGTCGCTCACCGCAACCGGCGACCAGATCGTCTCCTTCTCCTTGAAAACCACAGGTGTTGTTTGCCATTTCGTCGGATACGCCCTGCCCATCCAATCTCCATCCACGGTAGGAATATCCATCTGATCGCTAGAGCCTAGGAGCAGACCGCTCAGGCCATTTGCTCCGCCAACCTCGATGGAGATCATGTGTGTAGCCGATCGTTCGCACATCTTGTACAGTTGCTGCTGTGCCTCTAGGAGCTCATCGCCTGCTAGCTTCTCAATCGCTACGGTAGGACTGCCCGCTCCGCCTCCGCAGCCAACTTGGGCGTCATCTGGAAGGTCCTCGGGGTTGACAACGCAGACTTTTGCACCATTTCGTAGCTGCGTTCGAAGTCGAATCATCAGCCCGTAAGGGCTACCGCCACCTCCTGTGCCTAGGATGTAGCATCCTGTTGCGATCCATGACACATCTCTCTCTGAGAGATACCACACTCGCTTTCTCACATCTGGACGGTATGAAAGGATATCAAAGTCCTCCTCCCCCTTTGTATCGCGGTCGGAATTATTGTCTTTGGCGCTCTTTTCATAGTCATCCATCTCCTGTTGCTCATCAGGCTCTTCTTGTGTTTCAGGGACAAGACTCTCTTTCGAAAAATCAAAGTCTCCAGTTGCTCTAACCACAACGCGGGTTTTGTTGGCAATGTACTATGACACCGTTAGCCATCACCCAAATGTATCGTCTCAGCAACCTACTTGGAGCGGCAAGACTTCTTTCTCTACAATATTGGTCGTTGATCGTAGGGCTCCAGCCTTGACTGTCTTGTCAATAGCCTCCTGACTGACTTCCTCGAGGATTTCACTGGTCGACTGTGACGCAGTCGACTTGACAGTATCCACGACAGCGCTCACTCTCGCAATAGCAGCACCGATAGCGTTAGCAACCTGTGACCACTGCGGTTTAAGAACCCTACTCGCTCCCTTGAGTTTATCAGGAGCAATAACAGCTCCACCGCCAACAAGAATCACGGGAATGTCTTGAGGCGATGTCTTCATGGTATCGATGACCTTCTCCAGTTTATGCTTAACTGTCATCTTGATCTTGTCTAGCTCATCTTTAGAAAGGACATCTTTCACAAGTTCCGGATCTCCGATCTTCAAGGCCCGGTTATCCAGGACTGTGCAGTCAGTTGCAGTCAGCACTTTTCCGCCAAAGACGATAGCTTCTTGTGTCAACTTGTATCCCACGCTGTCAGGTCCTACCGAAATTCCTTTTTCCTTTCGTACGATGGAACCTCCTCCAAGGCCAATGCTCTTGATATCAGGGCAGGAAAAGTTCATTCTCACGCCCGAGAGATCGCTATAGGCTGCCTGCTGACGGGGAAATCCATTTGCCTGGAGAATCCCAACATCAGATGTAGTCCCGCCAATGTCAACCACCATCATAGCCTCGTCGAGATCGTTCTTGACCAGAAAAGCAGCGCCTCTCATACTGTTGGTAGGACCACTAGAGAATGTGCGAATCGGTAGACGAGCAGCAAGTTCACCAGATAAGACGGTTCCATCATTCTGAGTAATAAACACAGGGCAATCTAGTCCTAGGCACTTGACGGGCTCGTGGAACGATCGAATAGTCTTGCGGGCAAAGGGTAGAATGGAGGCGTTGAGAATAGCTGCGTTTTCTCGCTCGAGAAAGCCAAGGTTGGCAACCTCTTTGGAACACACAACATCGCAGCCGGGGATCTCAGCCTTGATGATGTCTGCTGCTCGCTCTTCTTGTCGTTCCACTGTATCGATGGGGCTAAAGACGCCAACGACCACCACGCTCTTGATTCCTTTGTCTTTGATGATTGAACACTGCGTCTTAATCTCATCTTGATCAATATCAGATATCAGCCGGCCATCGACTTCTAATCCACCCTTGAGCAAAGCATGATGACCCAAGATAAGTTCCCTCATATCTTCAGGCCAGTCCACGCATGGTAGGTTGTGCTTTGAGAAGGGACCACAGAGACGAACAACAGCAACTCGAGATAACCTCGCTGCATCTCTCTCAACCACAGCGTTGACAAAGTGTGTGGTGCCTATTGTCACGCTCACGACTTCATCGGGGCTGATAGCAGCTGAGCTAAGCATTGTGGTGAGGGCATTATTGATACCAACGCTAGGATTGATGGTTGTCGGTTCCTTGTGCCATGCGATGATGCCTCTATCAGATCCTGAAGTTTGCAGAGGATCGATTAGGACACCGTCTGTGTTTGTTCCGCCGACGTCGATGCCGACTCGAAGGCGTCGTGATGTTGCGCTTGTTGTATTCATGGTGGTCAACTTGGATGGATCAATTAAGCCACCAATGCTGTAGTCTGAAATATAATAGAATACTGGATCGAAGGCAAGATTAAAGAATCTAAGAAACACTCAGGTCGTATAATGTTAGATGAAAAAACCCGATACTGGTGTGTGAGCTCCGCAGCATCAGTCCATTGTCCAAGTCAAGAATGTCTTGTGGGGGGTGTGAGAACGAAGGATCAACCTCATGGTGTTAGTGTGTTGAGCCAAGACTCAGGCTCTTGACAGTACCAGAAAGGTCCGCTATATACGTAAGTTTAAGAGATCTCATAACCAGAGAGGACTTGTCTAAAATGTTATTAATTAAGCAGGATTAGGCTACAGTGCAGGGCAGGAGATAAGTAGTTACAGCATCAACTAGCCCCTCGAAAATAATGATTACAACTTCGCGCCGCCAGGTCCACCAGAATTGTGAAGCCTAGCACCGATGTCTCGATCAACCATGCTACTTCATCACTGCTACCAGGGCCATGATGTATAGATCCTCCCTCACGTTTAGGGTGAATGGGTTTGTCACCTGAAAAACAGTGAAGCATAACTCTAGAAGAAAGGCAACATCAATAGAATACAAAGCATTCTCATGTACTGCGGAATGTACTCCCGCCTCAAGAAGGTAGGTTGTTATGTCGTCTGCAAGATCACCTAAGCTTTGCAGCAGAAGACATCAACTTGTAATATTCTTCGATGAGAATAGAAGCATGACGTCCAAGTATGTAGCTTGGTTAAGGGGCCATAACCTATACTGGAACGATAGCAAAAGTTATCGTTCATCACCAGTGTTCAGACTATGACCTGATTTACAGCAGTCTGGGACAAATCAAACAAATCATTCATAACCTCACAATGATTACCTGCTTCATGTACTGAGTGAATCGAAACGTGAATTCTTATTCATACAATGATTACCATCAATCCTATCTCCATGAGAGGTCTCATCGAGCTGCCAACACCCACAGCCCTAACTATGCCCGACGATCACCTATCCACGCCGCCTCACCCCCCCGAACTAATAAACAAAGCTTGCATAATATACTAAAACCTGTATGCTATTTCCACGAACCTTCGTGTCGGAAGTGCCCGTGGAAAGAAGAAAGAAGTAAAAATGTTTGCCTCTCATAGAAAGAATCATGGAATCTTGCGTTTCTCACGACGCCCTTAACGCCAAATCTGTGTGTACCTTGTCAAGAGGAGCATCCGCATGGAGCCTCCGCAAAAGCTTGAAATAAATAATAATGAGTCTCATGCAATCATTGTCCCTGTATGCCAGTCCCCGGTGCTTTCGTCTATCGCAAAATACACTTCCAATCGCTTAGTGCTCAAATCTCGATCGTCTTCATGGGTTCGTCGGTCACCTCGGGCTTCTTGCCGTTCACCTTGGGAGATGGCTCCTCTTCGACCTTGAGGAGGTCAGATTCTACACGGGGAATGGCGGTGGCGGTAGCGGTAGCGGTAGGGGCCTTGGCATCCTGACTCTGTCGAGGAGTTCCAGTCTCCACGAGCTTGTCCTCCTCTATAAGCTTCTCGGGTTGAATATATGCGCTGGCAAGCTCAGGGATCGTTGCCTCCTCCGTTACCCTACTCAATGGAGTCGCCTTTCCGTAGCCGGGTCGAGGGCTGGCCAGGGGAGAAGAGGCGCTAAGACGTTGCATGGACCTGCCCCGGGGCTCACCATTCTCACCACCGCTGCCGTAAGGTGAAGAAGAGCGCGAGCCAAGAGGAGAATTGGGCTTGGGGCCCATTGACCTTCGTTTGGAAGCAGCCCGTCGTCCGTACTTCTGGTCCATTCTCCACCGCAAGATGCTGAAATACGAGGGCTCAACTCGTGTCTCCTTAAACTCTCGCAGCTTGAGCTCGCTGGTCTCCTCATCGACGTACCACTTGCCGCTGTTGAGGTCGTCCGCGACGACAGCCAGGAAAGCAGCCCAGGAGCGAGCCACAACGTACTTGGTATCGTAGTCACGGCCGAAGAGGATAATCTGACCCCAATTGCCACCAGGGCCGGGCGCCAGATCGACAGCCAGGTTGTTGCCGCCCCAGTCGCGCACCAAAGGAATCCAGCTGGAGTGAGCATATGCCTTTTGAACAGCGTTCGGGGGCACCGAGTCCTGACGGGACAAAAGATCCTGTCGCCAGGGGCCAGGGCTGTTGCCAGCTGCGGCACCTTGCTTGGAAGAAGATGCTTCGTTACTGCCACCAAATGCCTTGGAAGGTGTGGAGGGCTTGTTGACTGAGGTCTCGAGCAAGTATTGGTGGTTGACGGTCCTCCAGTTGTCCCATTCCTGTACAATTTCTTCGCAATCGAGCAACATGTGGCTAAAGATGATCCCAGTCGGCATTCCTCCTCGCTCCTGGCCGTCATGAATCATAAGTGAGTCTCGGACATCCTGGGGAAGGGAGCAGTCAAGCTGGTGCTCCAGATCGTTCAAATCGTTGTTGGTGGCACCCTCACAGAGCTGATCGAAAAGCTCTGGATAGTTATCATCGGCCCATGCGTCTATGCGCCTCCAAGAGTGGGCGACTGGGGGAGCGGGTGGGAGTCCATCAGAAAAGTTCTGCATGGGCACGTCGCCAGGGCTTTGCACCTCGAAGCCATCGCCTTGGCTGGCATTGCGTGCGCTCATCGACCTCAGACCGGGGGAATAAGGGGCACCTGCGGGAGCGAACGTGGAGCCATCAGGTTGGAGGGGTGAAGCTCGACCGTTATTGTCGGAATAAGGGGACGAGACATCGTGTTGAGAATCGGAGGCAGTGGCCACCCCTGTCATGATGCCACCCCGACCGTTCTGGAGAGGGACATGACGACCGGTTCGGTAAGGGGAATCGAATGAGGAATCTGGGAATTGTTTAGTCTGGAGGTTTCGAGGCATTGAGATGGTTATCGGGGCGCGCGCGTACGTCTGTCATAACTGGTCATGGTATGCCAGAAGGATCGAATAGTTGCACCGAAGCTGCGCGAACAAAGTGTTAGCGGCAGTTGTCTTGATCAAGAGTTCCAAAATACTTACGAGTTCGCCATGGTGGTGGCTGTTGGGGGGCTCGAGACCCAAAGAACGTTGGAAAAGGGTGAACGAGAGTCGGTTGCTAGGGGCGGAATTGCGACTGGGAGAAAAAGCTAAAGCGAGGGATTGCAGCGGCCGCGTTGGCGATTATGGGGTTGTTGTTAAGACGATGCAATGCAATGCAAAAGAAGAGAGAACGAGAGAGAGAAAGAGAAAGCAACGGGAGCGACAGATGATGTTCGTTGTTGTTGTTGATGATGTTGATGTAGAGAAGAAGAAGAAGAAGCCCGCCGAAAGTCCAAAAAGCCCAATGTTGATTGTCCAATCCAAACTAATCCAGGGGAACGACCCGACTGTAAGAGGCGAGGTAGAGGCAGAGGGAGAAAAAGGTGGCTGCTCCGCTTGGACGCGTGGGGTCTTTGTGCCGTAGGTAGTTGACGCAGTGGACGCAGTGCGGCCCGGGGGTCTTTTCTAGGTGAGGGAGAGAAAGCTGTAATCTTAGGTAGCTTGTAGGTTGTCTTTTTCTAGCTGCAATCTAGAAAGATGTAGTGCAGAGAGTTGAGATATATCAGACGAAGTTTAGAAAAGAAGAAAATGTAAGAGGGTGGAAAAAGACCCTGAGATGGAATGAAACAGCCAAGTAAGTACGGTACTTGAGAGGTTGGGTTTTGTGATTAGGTATTGATTGATTGATCATCCCAAGGTAACCATGGATGAATTAGTACATGTCTCAATTGAAGGGCCAGCTGGTTATGGAATTTTAGATTAAATACAAGAGATGTCTGCCTGCCTGCCAGTGTTGATGCAGTGCAAAAGTGATATGGAAAGTGATAGGGGGTTAACAAAATCAATCAATCAAAACCATCCGTCCAATTGGTACTGTTGCATTGAGGACACTGAGTGAGTGGCTGCTGGCAGATGAACAAGGGTGTGGATGGAGTTTGGCATAAAAAAGTTGGCATGGTACCTATCACAGACCGGACAGCCCAGTAGAGCGGAAAGGGGACCAACAGGAGAG
>JAJJWN010000315.1:0-61756 GCA_021655885.1 Fusarium abutilonis
CTTGTGCCGCTCAAAGAGATAGTGGTATGGTTAATGCCTGAGGTGAGCTGCCACACCTATCGCGTGACTTCAGGGCGAGCGATACAACTTAAACCAACAATCACAAACCAGAAATCATAATACGCATACATAAAAACAATACCTATGCGGTTATAACGCGCTTTATAATACACCGGCGGCGCTTTAAATATGGATGCCAGCCATGCCTTAGAATCTTCTTCCTTGTATAAAAGGTTTATAACGGGAGAGAGTTGTAATTAGTCTATGGGGCATCAACTTCGACATTAAAGAGCCTTCCTGAATATATTAGACAACATGGAGGCTGCCGCAAATATGGAGACTGCAGACTTTAACGAGCTCTGTAACCAACTTCTACAGTGCCAATGCGCATGTTGGGCATGGCAAGGTGTATACGTGGGCGAGGTAGAACGAACTCAATATCTCTATGTTGAGATAGAGCAGCTGCATGCTCTGGTTAATGCCTAGCAGGAGCGTATTGCTTCTGTCACGATGGGAAACTAGCGACTTGACTTACTTATGGGTCACTTGGTAACTTTTCCCTTTATTACCCAAAGGGATATGCTAACACATAGGAAGATACCTCGAGATGTTGGTCCTGCCACTACGTATAAGAGCACAGATGCTGAGTCGATTGTAGACGACGCATCTGAAGAGAAGCAGCCCCCCCCCCCCCCCAAGGGCGAGATTGTTCAAAGGCTGGAAACTATTGTCGAACTATCTACCAGTCGTTCGCCCTCAGATACATCCAAGACCAAGCCGGACCAATCATAGCTTATTATGTGCAGTGCTACTCTTAAATACATGCTACATAAAACATCCTCTTTGAACCACGCATTGAAATCGTATGTGATAACTTAGTTGTGCCATATACGGATGATCTACCTATCCACACTTGTGATGCAATGCATACTCCTGCATGGTATAGGTAGTTCATGACCCTTTTAGGTTCGGATTTATAGAGTTTATAGGTTTTAGGAAGGATGCTACTCAACCACTCTTCGCTGGGGGTATACGGAGCTATTTTGATATGTAAAGGGTAGGTCCCGCAGAGAGGCTTCTTGTTGTTAGTAAATCCCTTGTTGAATAACCCTAAAACTCAAGGTTTCAGCTACTGAGGAGGAAAAGGAAAAGTTAAAACAGACAAAGCTTCGAGGAAATTGAGAAAAGCAATGAAGAACAGAGTTATGAGTCAACAAAGAAGGTTTAATGAACTGGTTGTCATTGCTTCCCGAGTTACGCAACATGATCCTCGAATGATTCCTGGATCATGAAGAGATAGCCCCCTATGCTACTGTTTCGAAGAAATGGAGGGCTGTCATTGAGAAAGGAAAGTTTTTGCAGCTGAAGCTTCATCCGACTTGCCTTGATTTCCTCGCCCAGCTAGCCGAGGAACAGATGGCGCAGATTGATCATATCTGGCTCAATATTGAGCTTAAGAGATACCAGTCGCGAGGTTGTTTTCCATTTTGGCCAACTGGAACTGGAAGAAAGCCAAATTGGAACGGCATTTGACGTTAGAGCTTAACACTTACTCCCCAAGCGACTCGGAGCATTGGTTCAAGGACTGCTGTTTCGGTGCGCCTGGCGAAGACAAGTTTGAGGTTCTTGCACAGAGTGGGAATGTCCACGATCCGCGCCATGGATGGTGGCATGGCCGCAATACTAAAGCGCCTCCGGATGGTGCGCTACGACGACCATTTGAACCGTCCCTTGTCAACTTTGAGAAAGACGCTCAAGAGCTTCCCTTGGTACGTGTCGTGACCAAGTTCATACTCCGGCATCAATGCCGCCGCCAACTCGACCCCTTGGCCCTATCACATCTCTGGTCAAAGCTGCCCCAGTTAGATGAGATCTGTTATGAGCCATGGCAGTTATCCATAAGAGATACATACCACTGGTGGGAAATAAGTAAGCATCCAATCTATTACATCTATCTAGCTTCTACTTCGAGATAGAGAACTAAATTTAGAGTACAGACTATGAAGAAACGATCAGCCGACGATTGCCAACGAGTATCAAGAAAGTTACGATATTTGAGGACTTTAACGAGAACTATCTTCACCTATTCCAGCTTTCTCGAGGGCCCGAACCGTGGCTAAATCCAGACCGGGTTCGGATACCGACTCCTGCTGTAGGTGCTGCATTTGCGGCCAGAAGTGGACAACTCGAGCATCTCTCGGTCGTGTTTCTGATTGATGCCCATGATTTCTTCAACGCTTGTCAGCCTTATTGTTGATGGAACAGGCTAGTATCTATCTCTTTGACCTCCCGGACGATATCCAAGACCACACCCCACGAAATCAACAAACTCCTAAGAGTCGCAGCAAAGATAGCACTGAATATGCCCAAGCTCGAGAGGATGGTTCTGTGGAACGGGTCAATAGGGGTGGCTTGTTCTTTCACATATTGCCAAGGAGATGACGCGTCACTCGTCTGGAAGGGAACTTGGGATTTGAAGCTGGAACCTGAAGTTCTTGATGCTTGGAGCATGGTTGTTAAGGTTGGGATTGGCTCCCACGGGGATGCTATCAAATATCTGGGATTACAGTCTGTGGTTGATGAGGTATCTTTACTGCAGATAAGTAAAGAGAACAGTCGTGTTTAATCCCAGCTACTGCCTTTAGTCTTACTGAAATTTGTTCTTTCCAGAAGAACGTGATTGTCAGATACTTCCTACCGGTTGCTCCGTTCGCTGATAGTCTCTTTATTAGCTCATCAAGTTCTGCTTTGTCTGCTGCATCGATATTGTCAGACTCTGCCTCCTGAGAGCAAGTAAGGAGTAGGACCAGGTGTTTAATATAAACATTAGACTTATTTTACATAATGACTATATGGCAATAGATAATTCTCAAATAAGTTCTATTCCTTACTAGAGTTATAAGATATACTTTGCTCTACCTAAAATAGACCCTATGGTATCTGCGCTATCACTTAATCTTACTGGTTTGCCTATGGCTTTCTCCTTATTATATTCTATCCTATGGTTCTCCCTTATTAATCGGCCTAGAAAGTAGCTAAAAGAGTCTTAAGAGTTATCTCTTAATATTATAGCTATCCCCTAAGTCTATAATGTATTAGGCGGCCTTAGTTACTATTTACTAAGGTAATTTGCTTGGAGATTTCATAACCTCAGCTAATAGCTTTAGTATCTGGCTTCTAATAGTATTTAAAGTGTAGATTGTCGAAGTCATAGCTTAGGATTGATACGAAGATGGTTTTTCTTTGCTTTTATCTTCATTCCTTTAATGTTACCTTAGAGAGATAGGACTCACACCGAACCTCAGGTTTCCATTCTAACCCCAGCAACCTTCCTATACGTACCCTTCTGAAGCCCCTCCACCCTCCCCACGTCATCGCCCAAACCCCTCCAAACCTCAACACCACTCCAAAACATCACCAACAATCCTTTCGCAATGGCTACCGACTTCGCATTCCCCCGCGAATACCAATTCCCCGCGTTTTTCACCCGCCAGACAAATCTAACCACTCTGCACGCCCAGCGCAACAAGTGGGCCGATCTCATCCTCGCCTACGCCCGCCACAACCGCATCTTTCGTCTGTCCCTCTCCGAAGCCGCCGACTCGGATCTGTTTGTCAACCGCCGACTCGATCGTCGGTTACAGTTTGACGATATTCGCGATGTTGTGTCTTTTATGCACGCCGACGGTCGTGTAGAGTATGTCGGAGGCGGTACATCGGGAGACGTTGTTTTTGTCTACTGGCGCAAGCCTGAGGAGTGGGCAGAACTCGTAGAGAATTATGTTGAAGAGACGGGACAAAAAGGCAGCGTGTTGACAGTCTATGAGCTGGTCGAGGGAGATGGCACCAAGGGAAATGGTAGGTTCCCTACTCATGCGACAATTGTCCTTACATGTCACGTCGCTAATAAACACAGACATCCATGGCATGGACACCGATGTCCTACTAAAAGCCCTCAACGTCCTCGTCAAGCGAAACAAAGCCCAAATATTCGGCCAGGACGACTCATTAGGCGTTAAATTCTTCTAAACACTTCACCCATCTGCACATCTCTACGTAAGGTACATTTGCGCCACTCTCGTTATGAGTAGCGGGCACCAAGATAAAACAAAACCGGCTGCCAGCTCCAATACCAGCGATGCTGCTGTAACCACCTCAAACGCCATCAAGCAACTTGTCTCATCGAGGTCTGCACTATAGCTGATCCGCAAAGTAATTCTCCACCAAGAACTTGTCGTCAAATCGTATTTGTTGAGCCATTGCAACGTCGAGCAACCAGTCAGGTGCAACTACTCGGGGTTCCATGTTGCCTTTACGCGCCATGTCTCGGAATCGGTTCCACAAGGGTCGCTCATCGTGAGCCATGCTGCTCAACAAGTAGACAGGTTCGGGCGGTGCGTTATTCTCCTCCTCCGCCGTTGTTGGCCGAATCGTTGTTCCACTTCGCGCTCGATAAATCTTGAAAATTGCCCCGTTCGCTTCGGCGATGGCCTTGTAGCTGTCGGGGCCGTTACGGATCTTCTCCGTACAGTAGATTGGGACACCGACGAGGAGCTTGCATCGGTTTGACTTGGCACGTGCAACCGACTTCTCGAGGTCGACGTTGTAACGTTTCTCTGCATCCTCGTCCTTGAGTATGAACTCATCTACATCAGGTTGAGCGCCCGTTTCCAAGGCTTGTTCGATGAATGCCGATGAGATGACGGTTGGACCACGAGCAAGAGCACACAAGAACTTGACAGTGCGGACGATATGAGGGGCTACCAGGTAGTCGCACGGCTGTCCCTCCTGAACGATCTGGATCCCCATGTCTCGTAGTTTTCTCTGTTCAGCATATTAGAGCATGTAACTAGATGAATGGCTCACGCCACTTACCCGATCTTGATCTTCCTTGTTTTTGTCCCCAACCCATCGATTAAACCCTGTCAAGATGATGCGCATCTCGACGTTTGGAAGTGACGGCCTTGCCTTCTTGGTAGGTCGCTTTGCTGTGGTGCTGTTGTCTTCAGCTTCGGGACTCGTACTTTGCTTAGCCTTGCCGCTGGTCTTTTCCTTCTCCCTTTCTACCTGTTCTGCTGCCCGCTTGCCACCCCAGATGGTATTGCCTCCTTTGGCGTGCCTCTTCTTCTCTTTCTCGTATAGTGCAATGTCACCAGTCATGTTGTGTAGGAGTGCCTGTGCCTTTGCTTTGGCACTACGGCCTCCTGTAGAAGCCACCGACGGTGTTTCGTTCTCCTTCCCGACATGACGGGAGCGAATAGGCGTTGCTACTGCCGCAGGTGTCTTTGTAGTCGTCCTTTTCATGGGCTTTTCGACCTCCGGCTCGTCCTGTAGTTCATCCATTTCAACGTCTTCACTGTCGACTTGACCAATAACGACACCCTCAGCAGGTCCTCGTGGATACGCGTTCTCTTCTGCAGCTTCGAGGATCTTTCGCTTTCTCTTCGCTCGAGGAGAAAGCTCGTCTTCACCCCCAGGATAGTAGATCTCCCGTAATCTCGATTCATCAAAGAATGTCTGACCGATAATCTCGCCAAGATTAGTGCGCGGAGGAAAATGATTATACTTCTTAATGCTGGTCGGCCTGATCTCACACTTAGCGTAGCTCTCCTCGATCCAGAGATGATTGACAACATCAATGCCCCATTCAGGGGCAGCCTTGCACTTCTCGCTTGAGTCGCGTGCTGTGATAAGATGGGTGTTGTCCGCCTTCATCGTCTTAGTGAACTCGGCTCCAGAGGCCCTGATGAGGCTTTCCAGGTAGATTCGCGCTTCGCCACCGTAATTTGAAACTGTGATGCGCAGACCCTTGAAGCCTTCTATGCCATCCTTGGGAACAGGATAGTGCAGCAACCGACGATAAGGTGATGTCCAATCGTTGTGAACAATCAGCCAGTAAAGCCAGGCCAGGTTTCCAACGTCTTTACATGATTGCGCCGCCTGGATATACTGAGGTCCGTCTCGATATTGGCAAATGAACATGTCGCATTCCTCAACCTGGTCGACGATTTTGCCACCGCCGTTGACGATGATGTCCTTGATCACCTTGGTCAATCTCTCAGTGATACTCAAGTCCTGGGAAAGCATCACACTGCGGTCCTGGAATACGGTAGCGGGCGGGCGCACAATGTCTCCGTCAGAAGGCAAAGGTAGATATGTTGGCGTTGGTGATGTCGCCCCTATCAGGTTGTTGTTGGTCGGAATTTTCAGCTCGTCCTCGGCAGTCTTCTTAAGAATCTCGGGGTTGGGCAGTACATAAGGGGTTTCGTCGATACGTTTTCCAAGCTTGAAGCAATCATCAAACCTGAACTGAATTAGCGATCCGCAGCATAAAGTAGCTATGCAAGACCTACCAGTGCGGCAAGACAATCTTGCCCTTCCATCCCTTCTGGAGGGCAGTTTGGATCTTAGGATGGTCCATTGTCAGTGCACAGATATGTGTAGTCAATCGAGTCGCATCCTTAGATTCCTGTCCGCCTAAAGCTATTGTCGCACCGGCAATGCTCTCCTTGTCCGTCTCTGGCAAGTCGGCGCAGGTTACAACCACCTCCGAGAAAATCATTCTAGGGTCAGGCGAAAAAGGTCTGATTTGTGCCTGCTTTCGGCGAGCCACCGAGCTAGTAATCCAATTTGTTGTTACAACTGGGATCATGACGGCTTGGGTCTCAGCGAACTGAGGAAAATCGATCGTGTTCGAAATGATATGGGTGACTTTTTCGATGGGCAGCGAGCCGTCACGTCGAGGTTCGCAAATGGTAGCACCATTGTCTTCCAATATGCTCGATAGCTGTAGAATAGTCAGCTTGATACTGGCTCACAAGCTAAAAGTCCCAACTTACATCACCAATTAGTTTAAGGGTGAGCTCACTGCTCGAGACGAACGCGATAGCGCATTCAGCAAAGACAGGCGCAGGGCCTCTTGGTTCGTCGCCCATGTCGCGTGATTAGAGTGTCAAAAAAAGGGATGGAAGAGAAAAAAATTGGGAGGAAAATGACTCCGTGGCTATAACATCAAGCCGGGATAATATTCTGAGCTCAAAGTTTGCAATTCGTTTGCGATATCGTGAAATCGTGGGGTGCCTAGGTAGCTTAGGTATTTGCTAGCATCCCGGCGCGCCTTCCACTTTACGCGAAGAAGCGCGAGAGAGCCAGGCAGTCACGTGCTCGTGAAGGCAATAGTGGCATTCATGACGTTATGAGATTTGCGCTCAGACGCGCTCCCGTCGCGAAACCACTTTACGCCACAAAGAATCAATTTATCTGCAGTTGACCGTGTAATCAACAAATATTCATCTATCCAAGTCCTTCAGGCATCTAGGTACCTATAAAAATAAGAGATTTTTGAAAATTACTAGCAGTAAAGTGAGACTGTTGTATATTTGACTATTTCTAACTCATCATGATGTCGCCCTTCGCATACCCTACCATGTTTAGATGGTTTAATATGGAGAACTCACACATTCAGACTATCTGAGAAGTCAAGAAGCGTATCTTAGGGCAAGTAAAACGTTTAGTGCATCAGTTTCTTATTATTTTATCGCTGTTTGAATGAAGCTGGATATCCCAGCTTCCCTTTTCTTCCGAATGAAAACATATCGCTACACGCCGATTCCATGATATATATGCTTCAGCAAGTCATTATGTGGGAGAACATACCACCTCTCCTATCTTCATCCTACCACACCAAGCGGCCCCTCTACATCACACTCCAAAGACGCCAGAGCCACTGCGGCTCCCATCAGCGAGCTCTCCTTTGCTGACACTAACTTGATTGTTCGTTTGCCAGTCTTTTCTGTCTCATCAGCTGCTACCAAATCATCCAAGAATGACTGGCAGCTGTCGAGATAACCAGGGTAACTCTCAATCACGCCTCCATTGTATGCCACCGTTGTCTCGGCCAGATCCCGGTCTGCCTTGGCGCTATCCCGTAGAGGTGAATCTGGTGATAGTGTTGAAACAAACTTGTTCTGGCTGTCGATGCGCAAACCCCAAAATGCGTAAACTCCAGTAGCGACGAGCGCACTTGAACGCTTGGAGATGAAAGAAGCCAACTGTTTCAGGAACGACAGGTCAGCGGTCGTGGGAACATGGTTTGCTGGATGACGAGATGAGAATTGCTTGCAGGCTTTTTCGAGATCAGAGCTTTTGTCCCTGTAAATTGTCAGTGCCTTGGAAATTGCTAGCCATAGAGTGAAACGTACATTTCAATGATAGAAAGCGTCTCTGTTGAAAATGAATAAGGCTTCTGCAACGAAGGAGGAACAACGCCCCCGAAAACTCCAGTCGATTCGATTGCCTCAACAAGAGCGAGTCTGCAAATCTCGCCCAGATACATGCCGCTAACCATGTGCTCCAAAGGCTGAAATCCAGGTCGAGAATGGTTCGCCAATAATTGTCGATCCCATCTTGTCAAAGGCAAGATATCGCGTCCCATCATACTGATCTCGCTGTTGATGATGACGTGCGTAGCTTTCTCGAACCATTGAGGAGGGCGATCACCAAACTTGACGCGGCCAATGGCGGATACAGGAAGATAGGCAGCGAGGTTGACGCCAGTACCAAGAATCAGACCGAATCTCGTTGTAGGATAGTTATACGATTCTGATAGTAAGCATGCACTCGAATCATTAACGATGGCCCGAAGTTCTACGCTGAGACCGCGATTCAGACAAGCTGCTCGTACGATCTCTCCAAGGTCCTGCCCTAAAAGACCGTTGCACGCTGAAAACCCTTTGCCCATTCCTTGTAGCTTGCCGCCTGCCAGTGATGTTTGCCTGGGGATATGTTAGTTACAGATATAAACATTTACTTGGGAGTGCATACTCAATAGGAAAGCTCCAGGCCATCGACATCGGTAAAGGCTCATCAGGTCTACCATGTTCCTCTAGCTCTACTGAGAGGGTTTCCAATATCCTTTCGGCCATCCAGTCGAAGAATTCCATTCCTTCCAAAGCTTTGATTTCTGGGCTAATGTAAAAGTTCCGCATGCTGACAATCTTGCTTTCGTCTCCAATATTGGATATGCGGCCACGCAATTCCACCAATGCTACTCTGAGGGTCGAACCGCCGACATCCAAAGCTAGGAAACGCCCGACCTCCGTACCTCTCGGTAATTGGTGGCTGTATGAGGGAAGCATGCATTCCATGTCCGTTTGGAGTCGGTCTAGAAGTTGCTCCCGCAAGTCGCGAGAAAGTTGTTGTAGGCCATCTCGGTCGACAGGGCCCAGGAACAGAGCTTCGGCCTCCTTGAGAAAACGTTGAGTAGATTGACGAGATACGGCATCTCCACGAGGTTTCCTGTTAGTATCAAGCCATAGGGAGCTTTTCCAGTAAGCCAATAGAGCCTGAACCAGTGATTTCCCTTGAAGGAGGCTCTTGACAATGGCAGCCAAGAGCGTTTTTTGAAAAGTCGACATTACGGAAACGAGTGATTATGAATGACGAGAAACGAAGGAGAGATTTGAAGGGCTGAAGCATGGACACAGCGGAAAGTAAATAGTCCAAGACGATGGGAAAAGAAGAGGCTGAAGCCCCCGTTTCAACTGGATAAATGGGGTGAGGGTGAGAATCTCACGCCCCAATGGATCTACTACGTTAGCCGGTGGAGAGAGAGGATGATGGACAGGCACAAGTACTGGATAGGTATGGATAGCTCAGAGATCTAAAGAAACAATACGGAGATGGAAACGGGGCATCCGAGCATGCCAGGAAGCAACGAACCTGCCAGGTACTCGGCTTGACAGGGTAGAGTCAGTCGAGTCGCAGTGTGAAGTGGTAGAGATGGATCATGTTGCTGTGATTCAACGTCTCACAACCCAAGCGACACACGACAACCGCCACCAGAATGAGGACATTTTCCAGGCGCTAAGGTAGTTACAGTGAGCGCCAGCGCTTTGAAATGATCGATTATTCGCTGTAACCATGATGATTGACCGATTGTGGCCTTTGACCTTGATCTATGTTGGGTCAGACGAGACAGGTCGAGGATCAATGCCAGAATGGGGGGGGGGTTGTAACGTTGCGTGGGAACAGTGGATGTTTTATTTTAATAGTTACAATGAGTGGATCAGGTCACGGGTTGGGAAATTGTTAGTGCATTGTTTAATATTCATTGGGATAAACAAATGTTCCACGCTTATTCCACACGAGGCTCTTCGAGAAGGGTTTTTATGAACATGGGTTCATCTGATTTTGCATGTTACATACCTCGGTTTCTCATGTTACACGAAAGAGGCGTAATTTGAAACAATCTGCTCTTCTTCGTGTATCCCCACTACCCTGCATCCATCATCCCTGTACCGAGGCGACTGCACTTACACCAACCGTCTTCGGCAAAGATGACAACCCCGATTTCTTTTGCCAAGGCGAGTTATGAGCAGAGTAGGTAACATGATGACTTCTAGAATAGCTACAGTAGATACAACAACACAAGCTGACAAAGATTTTGGCCATCAGACCAATACGAGCAAATCATTGGACCCTCTATCTAACTTCATGGACTGAGGTCACAACCCACAATCCCGGAACCCAAATTTGATCAGACAACAGTAAACGTTACTTTAAATTAGGATCAATCTAGGTTATTGGCTGTGGTTTGTCTTTATGCCCGCTCTTAGCCCGTAAGTGCAAGACAGCTTCATTACCTAGTCCCCCAGCCAATCGTAGCACATCGAAGCAACCTCGACTACCTCTACAGTGTCATGAGCAAGACAGTGCGGTCTCACAACAGTGTCTAAAGTGTCCAGCTTCCTCAACCATGGATGTCTACAGTAAAACGTTTCATAGACTCCATTATGACACACATTGTAGCTTTCTCCATGCCGAGCGAGATCACTCTCTCGTCGCCACAGATGGATGACAGCAGGCAAGTGCAGTCGGATCTCGTAGGTTCTGCCATAATGCAAGTCACCTCGAATGGAAAGTGACTTTTTGGGGCAGGCGCTGACATCTCTGTGATATATCCTGTTCTAAAAGAAGAGATTCCTCGAGTAAATGAATAAGTTTCCCGAAAACTTGTTCTCTCACGTCAATCAAACTCTCACTGCAAAACAACATCCTTTACAATCCCAATCCTTTCTCAAACGATATTCAGAACCAATATCACCACTAAGCATCAGCCTTTTTCTGCTGAAAACATCTCGTCGATATGCGGCTCATCATCCGTGACGACCAAGAGGCGGCATGCAACTATGTTGCCAGTTACATCGTGGAGCGCATCAATGCCTTTCAGCCTACACCCAAATGCCCCTTCGTCCTAGGCCTCCCTACAGGATCTAGCCCCATCGGTGTGTACGAAGTACTCGTCCGCAAGTACAAGGCTGGCGAGGTATGTCCCTGTATCGTCTCTTATCAACCACAACATCTAACAACGACAGGTCTCGTTCGAGAATGTAGTCACCTTCAACATGGACGAGTACGTGGGCCTTCCTCGTGATGACCCCAACTCCTATCACTCCTTCATGTGGAAGCACTTCTTCTCTCATGTCAACATTCATCCTTCCAACGTCCACATACTTGACGGCAACGCTGCCAGCCCAGAAGCCGAATGCGACGCATACGAGGCTGCTATCAAGGAAGCCGGTGGTATCGACTTGTTCCTGGCTGGCATTGGTGAAGATGGTCATATCGCCTTCAACGAGCCCGGATCTAGCCTTGCCAGTCGCACAAGAGTCAAGACGTTGGCCTACGACACCATTCTCTCCAACTCGCGCTTCTTTGAAAATGATGTCAGTAAAGTCCCCAGAATGGCTTTGACGGTGGGCATTCAGACTGTTCTCGAAGCAAGAGAGATTGTCGTTATCATACTGGGAGCTCGTAAAGCACTTGCAGTGCAAAAGTGCGTCGAGCAAGGTGTCAACCACATGTGGACGCTATCATCCCTGCAACTGCATCCATATTCCATGATTGTCGTCGATGAGGATGCCACGTTGGAGCTCCAGGTCAAGACGGTCAATGTAAGTAGTCCCCAGATCGACTAAGAAGGCTCTTTACTAACACTTGTACTAGTACTTCAAAAGTATCGAGAAAGTTGCTCACGATCAGGGATTCGAGCAGATTATTCCTTGCAGAGTCCGAACCGGCAGTGTCGCTATCCCTGAAACCAAGCCCCAACCAGCTCAGAACCCTGCGAGCATCGCTCCTGAGCCCATTGCTTCTCACCTCCTGCGCGCATCGCCTGCAGATGTTTATTCGATGCGAGCCCCATCACCTGATTTGGTTCCTGACCGAATGGCATCGCGTATATCGGAACCAAATCTGGACCCCAAACTTAAACCCATCCTCGAGGTTCGGACCGACGATGCTGCTGTGTCAAAACAGAGAGTCCAATCAATTGACAGTGCAGTCTCCCTTTCCCCAACGTCTGGTGTCCCTAAGTCACTACAGCTGGAAACCACAGATACTAAGACAAGACGGTCTTCGACACCCGATCTGATACCAGACCGCATGGGCTCGCGAATGCATGAGATAACCTCCAGTCGCAGAATTACACCCAAATTTGAAGCCTAGAAGATCAAATTAAACGGTGTTGGAGGGCATTAAGTGAAGAGGAGCCGGGTATATCACTGGAGAGGAACGAACGTGTATCAGAGACAAAATAGGTCTTGTCCGGTCACTACAGGGTTTACTCAGAGTTAATAAAGATTGCCAGATTGTATCAGTATGGATTAGAATAGTAACAGGTTTAAAGTTGTGGTTTCAAAAGAGGCTGTCGTTTGAGCTGGGCTCAGTAATAAGATAATATCAAGGCTGAACGATTGTGAATGGGACTGGCGTTATTGGGGTTATGGCGCCCCTGCTGATCTTGAACGTGAGAAGGCTGTTAGAAGTATCGTATTAACTATGCAGTTTGTTACAAATTCGTTGAAACTGCATTAAAATTCTAAGGTATCGATGCAAGCTGTTTTATGTCCTCAATGAGCCTGCTATCCGTTTGATCTGGATGTACTCACCCACCATGCGTTATGCTGCCCGGAACAGACTCCTCCATACCCAGTACTTACATGCTAACTAACGAAATGTCAATAAGATATACACGTAATAGGGTTTCCCAACCATTCATGAATCATCAATTCCCTGACCGTATCCTTCTTCAATCCGAAGCAAAGTAGCGTTTAGCTTTGCTCTTGAGCTGCTGCGCTTTCATCTCGGGTGGCATGATAGTGTGATGAACCACGTGCGGCCTGTAAACGGCATCGACGGGTGGCATCCTGGTTGAGATTAGCAACGTTCAGGGTGGGTACCATCAGAGGCATGGTAACGTACCAGTCGTCCACAGTTAATGGAAAGTATTCGTACAAGGGATCGGCGCCCTCATCTGCGGGACTGTTTTCCCTGTTTGCCCCCGTGGTGGTATAGCCTTTGCCGGAGTTCGGGCTATGCACCTCGGCGCTCGAGCGGTTGGGACTTCTCTCATCTTCAGAGAGTGATAGGTTGATTGGGAGAGAGGCGTTTTGTCGCGAAGTTGAGCTCCTGTGGTTTTGGGCGTTTGGTGCCTTGGCTGAGTTGCTTAAGTCACTGGACCAGGCTGGTATTGGGGGCCTTGTCATTGTAGGCGATAAGGCAACCCGTTTTGCCGGATGAGGACTTGTACCGGGCTGAGGGCTGGGTAGTGGGTGAGATGTTGATTGAGGGGTCGCCCAGTCGTTGGATTGCTTATCTGTCAGTATCTTGGTTTGCTATGTCTATGTAATTGCAGACTTACTTGCGCAGGTGGGAACTTTTGTGTGAAATTCTGTGAATTCTCTCGCTCTAGTTTGAGTGTGGGCTGATCGATATTTGACGTTGAAGTGCTTCTCCTCTCAAACCTCTTGTCACCTGTTAGAGGGACGTCTTTTCTGCTATCAAAATTCCTCGGACTCCGGCCCCGCACGATAACCGGACCGGACTGTATCTCTGCTATCTGAACAAGCTCGCCAGTTTGTGTCTTGCCCAGAAGGTTAATCTTGACCACATAGTGTTGTTGCAGGCCCTTTCTTCGGCCGTTGTTAGCCGTGGCGTGCTTGAACTGAAGACGTTTCCAGGACATGGGCAGAGAGACACGGTGAGCGTCTAGCTCTTGACCCGTTGTGAGGTCCAGTGTGATCGTAGGTGGTGCCGTGGCAGACTTTGAGTCGTCGCCTCCTTGGGCATTCTTCCAGGGTATTGATATTATTTCGGTAGGTTTTCCTTCGATGGATTCGATCGCAGCGATACTGGCTAGTAGTTCGAATATTTGCATGTGTTGCCCTTGTTCATTCACTATACTTCTGATCACTCGGGGTAGAATGATCTGTCCTGAGCACTGCCAGAGGTTACGCCGATAACATGTCAACTCCAGTGGCCGTCCTGTTGACTCCCCACCAAAGACGTCTTCAGCTACGAAGAACATGCCATATAACTCAGCAGTCATGTTGGCTTCCACGAACTGGTTATTCTCATTGATAATCGTGGCGCTCGAGACTGGGGCGGAGAAGCCCAAAAGCTTATTATCAAGCTCCTGGGGAGATGATTCTCCCTGCAAGGCATCTTGATTCTGCGGCGGGTCGAACTGTCGGGTCGAGTATTGAAAGGGATCTTCAAAGGTTGAAAAGCTGTCCAAGTCGTACGAACTGCCAAATGGGAGACTCTGCAGTGCAGCCCCATCGCTGTAGATGAGATGTTAGCTTCCCGTCGGTCGTGCGCGCGTCGCAACGCAACGTATCGTATGCAGTACGTACAGTAACGACTCGTCAAAGGTGATATCCTGATCAAATACGTCCATGTTCATACTTTGATGTTGTCCCGAGCCAAAATTCACCGCCATTGCTTCGCTGGAGATGGCGCCAGTTGGCAGCTCCGGCATTGAGTTGTAGGTGGCCATGGCATTGTTTAGTAGAAGGGAACCGTCATTGTCTCATGTGCGCGGCGGGGAATAGCGACACAACGTGATTGCGCACGAGTCTGTGTAACGGTTCAAAAGGATGAGGATGATCGGGCGACACCAGCGATCACGGTTGTTTCTCCGGAAGAGCGCCGAGTGTTGAAAGGAGGAAATCGTGTGGTAAGCAAAGAAGAGCAAACAAATTGAAGGTTCAGGTGGATGGATGGATTCCGGGGCGGAGACAGCTGGAGGCGAAGACGGGGATAATAGCGGAGGAGTCTTAGCTGGGCTGTGGGGAGGGGTCCACTGGGCTGGCTGGCCCTTCGAGTCCCTACCTATCCAATAATTCGTCAACACGGAGAGCTTCGTGAGCTTCATGTGAAGACGCTAAACTCGTTCGCTATACGAGCGTTGAGCGGATGTTTGTAGGTAGTTGAGTAGATACTTAATACAAAAGGTAGAGCATATCTTGACCTATGAACTCCTTGAGGGCCTAAAATGCCCAAATACTTTACTATCTTCTGATATGCCTTCACCAAAAGTTGGGCATAACTCTTATCTTTTACCTACCTTGCATACTTTAAGGTATACTTGCTTTGGACGACAGAAGGCTCAAGGAGTTGTTACTGTTCCACTAGCAGCTATCCATGCGCTATCTTAGCGGCGTCTTTATTGACTTTGTTTCTAGCCCAATAAGTGGTTCCCTCGCAAAAACTCAATACTAAGGTGAACCGCAACAGATTACTCTGTGCTTGCTGTTCAAACATTGTGGTATGATGTATTAATGTCTCTCTCTAACCGAATCTCCAGGTATTTTATAGTCTAATCTACTACTCATTGGATAATACTCTTCTTTGTTATGCAGCATTGTAACTCTTGTTCTTGTGATGAGGTAGGTGCAGTAGTGAGAGACAGATAACTCTAAACTAATCCAGCAGCCTCCATTAACTTGTTCTCTTTCCCAGAACCAGAAACTCTCTCGCCAAACTTCCAGACCTCGTCTAGAACGAGATGCTCACTCGTTCCTCTAACTTCGCTCACACTTTTGGGTTCATCGGACAGGATCACTAGATCCGCGTCGGCCCCAGACTCTAGTGTGCCCTTGACTCCCTCCAAGCCAAGCATGGCCGCGGGTGTCGATGTCACGGCTCGAAGAGCTTGGGGAAGACTAGCTCCGGTCCACTTCATAAAGTTGTTGACACACTCGAGTAGGGTGATTGAGCTGAAAAGATTAGATACAGGGCTTGACGAATCAATGCGAACACTTACCTCCCAGCAATGGTGTCCGAGTTCTCTAAGAGTAGTTTAGAGCCCTGTTTGACGATGTTGCAAGTATACCCTCCGTTGGTCCAAGGATAGGCCCCATCCGGAAGACCAACGAGGTGCATGGCATCTGTAACCAAAATAAAGCCGTTAGGGTGAGCGCTGTAGGCAATCTTGATGGTTGTAGGGTGTAGATGAATACCGTCGGAGATAATACCAAAGTAAGGTCGTGGCAGGCTCTCGGCTTTGCCTAGAACGCCAAAGACTCCCGGGTTTCTGTGGTGCAGTGGACGCATCGCATTGAAGAGGTGTGTAATCATTGTAGCACCCTTACTGACAGCTTGAGTTGCCTCTTCGTATGTTGCCTCGGTGTGGCCAATCGAGTAGATGATTCCTCTTCCTGTGATCTCCGGGATCAGGTTGATCATTTGTCCCCGTTCCGGTGCCGCTGTGATCATCCTGATAGGCAGCTTGGATCCATCAGGGCGAGGAGTTATGTTGTCACGGCCATAGCATCGCTCAATGTCCTCAATAGACTGAGCTTGTGTGAGTACATCAATATTGTGGACTCCGTTCTTGGTGGGATTTAAAAACGGACCCTCGCAGTGAGCACCGAGAGATTCGGCGCCGTCTTCGGGGATCCGCATTTCCCCAGACGGACCGAGATGCGGGAGTGTCTTCCGCCAGCGTTAGCTTCATGCACCTAAGATGACTCCACCGTTAAGAAAGCTTACTTTTTGGTACAATTCCGGCCGTTGGCTTGTGATGGTTGGGATGTAGGAGGTGACCCCTGTATTAACCAGTAGGCGATTGATCTTTTGGATGTTTTTGCTGTATTCGGACATGTCATCTAGGAGGGTCGAGAAGTTAAAGCCAAATGCACCGTTGAGCTGGCATTCGATCAGGCCTGGAGCGATGATACGTCCACCGAGATCAAGTGTTCTATCGGGCATATTGCGACCACCATAGAATGAGGCTTGGCTGTCGATGATCCTGCCAGTGATGGAGCTGACCCAAAGGTCTTCCCAGACCAGGCTATTGCCCTTCAGCAGCCGACAATTGGTGAACTTGGTGAGACCATTTTTGGACAGCGGCGGCGAGACGGCGATGGGCATAGTTGCCGTGCGTTTGAATAATCTGTGGATGAAATGTTAGATATCTCCGAGGCGAGTTTCTGTGGTGGCTCTGTTTAGGGCGAGTATCCTTAAAAGAAGACGAAGTTTGCGAATTGAAGGTAAATTATTGTATACCAATAACCTTATTATGCCGCCGACAACGGCCATGTTTTTCAGGTAGCAAGGCCAAATCTCATCATCATCATTACCACCATCAACAATCAGCCGTGTAATTCGACCCATCTAAACGGTGCCATCGTTGAAGCCATTAAAGAGACTGTGTGGAGATTCTAGAAATGGCATGGTTTCTTTGACAGACCAGTGTACTCAGCTTGGGGTACAAAGAGGATGGCATCCGTCCATTTGGTTTGCTTCAAAAACAAATGTTTATCTTTACCTCATTCAATCTCTTGACTCGACTTAGCACGACACAACACAACGTGAAACCGGTCGGCCGTCACCTTGACCTGCTGTCCTTCGTTGCCAATGATCATCTGTTGCTGTTGCTGTTGTTCCATGTAACGTTAACTCATGGGGCGCTCCGAAAAGACCGACATAAGACAACTCAACAACTCCACTCCCCCCACAACCTGTACCTTCCTCAATCTGTCCAATCAACCTACACCAATTCATTCGGCCGAGGTTTAGGCGCTCGGCAACATTCCATGAATGGCCCCTCCTCCAGCATCATCCTCATCCTCGCGACAAGACTACGACAATGCATCGCATCGTTACCTCAAACACGCGGGACCGTCAAGGGTTGAGCGCAGCCCACAGCAGAAGAGAGCAAAGTACCATGTGACGAGACATCGTCGCCGCCCAACCATCATGGCCCATACAGATCATAGCGACTTGGATCCATCATGGCAAGATCTCGACCGGTACGTACCCGTCCGCTGTCAGTCCAGTTTCCGGCCTGGACCTCTCCACCTTTCGGCTCCGAACCTCGGAGGAATTGACTTGACTGAGTGATGAAGCGATTCATGCTAACCAACGATGTAGTGCCATTGGACAGATCCTGATTATGGGTTGGGATGGCACTGAAGTCACCCCTCAGATTAGGACCCTCATCGAGGATCACCACCTGGGATCCATTATCCTGACTGCTAAGAATCTAAAATGTGAGCTTTCTAGTCACATACAATGATTCTGTTTCAAAGCTCTAACCTTACCAAGCTGCTCAGCAGACAGCTGAGCTGGTTCAAGAATTACAGACCATTGCCAAAAATGCTGGTCACTTACAACCTTTACTTATCGCCCTCGACCAAGAAAATGGGGGCGTCAACAGCCTTTTCGACGAGGACTATGTCTGTCAATTCCCCAGCGCTATGGGCATCGCGGCTACTGGACGAGCAGATCTAGCCTATGAAGTTACCAAAGCCACCGCAACTGAGATCTCGGCCTGCGGTGTCAACCTCATGCTAGGCCCCGTCCTTGATGTTTTGAACAACGCTCGTTATCAGCCTTTAGGAGTTCGTGCCACAGGCGATGACCCCCAGGAAGTATCTCAGTATGGCCTGGCCGCTCTTAGAGGAATTCGAGATGCAGGGATAGCTTCGTGCGGCAAGCATTTCCCCTCGTACGGAAACTTGAACTTTCTAGGCTCAAATCTAGACGTACCCATCATCACTCAAACACTTGAGGAGTTGAGCATCAGTGCTCTTGTTCCCTTTCGAAACGCTGTTGCGTCAGGAAAACTAGACGCCATGTTCATCGGAGGCTGTGGCATATCAAACCCGTCCATGAACGTCAGTCACGCTTGTCTCTCGGATCAAGTCGTGGATGAATTACTGCGAGATGAACTCGGATTCAACGGCGTCGCAATATCCGAATGTTTGGAAATGGAGGCCCTCAGTCACGAACTTGGTGTTCAAAATGGCGTCATCATGGCCGTCGAAGCAGGCTGTGACCTTGTTCTTTTATGTCGTGCCTACGATGTTCAGCTTGAAGCAATCAAAGGCCTAAAGCTCGGTTACGAAAATGGCATCGTTTCCAAAGAGAGAATTTTTACATCCCTGAGAAGGGTGCTTAATTTGAAGTCAACATGTACTTCTTGGGAAAAAGCACTGAACCCCCCTGGCATTTCTCTTCTCTCTCAGTTACACTCATCTCACCTGGAGCTGTCTCTCCGCGCCTACGGTGATTCGATAACGATCATTCGAGATAAAGAGAAGCTCATTCCACTGACAGCTTCAATGCATCCAGGAGAAGAGTTACTTTTGCTCACACCTCTAGTCAAACCCCTTCCCGCATCTTCCCTTACCAAGAAGTTGCTTGCCGCCAAAGATAGTCAAAATCAAGCTATAGGCACTCATGAGATGTGGGCACACAATGACCGCGATCGCAGCGCCATCATGAGTGGAGAGGGCGTCTTTCGAGAGTTTGGAAAATCTCTTGCCCGAGCTCGCAACGAGAAATTACTTCACACCAGCTACACTGCTAATGGAGTCCGTCCAGGTAAGGCTACTGTTTAGTCACATAACGGCACTTCTGACCACTCTAGTACACGAAAACTTGATTCATAGGGCGTCTTGCATTATAATTGTCACCGCTGATGCCAATCGAAATCTCTACCAAGCTGGTTTCACCAAGCACGTCGATATGATGTGCTCCATGCTCCGCACTAGAGGCCAGAAGAAGCAGTTGATTGTGGTCGCAGTCAGTTCACCTTACGATTTTGCCATGGACAAATCTATTGGTACCTACTTATGCACCTTTGATTTTACTGAGAACGCCTTACACGCCCTTGCTAGAACCTTGGTGGGAGAGATTACACCTAATGGCACGCTTCCTGGTACACTAAGGAAGAGTAAAAAGGTGCTCAAGTCCAGGCAACATTGGCTTGTTGAAGAGTACAACTCAGATCGAGATGCTTCTGGGCTGGATGACCTCATTCGTGCTGTTCATCGAGCAAGTGCACCAGATCTACAATTTTTGCGGACAACATCTGCCGCCTCATTTCAGCTAGAGAACCCCAACATTGTTGAGACACACTTTGTTGTGAGAAACAGCAGTACAAACGCCCTGTATGGTTTTGCTGCCACTTACTTAGTGCATGGAGTTGGCATCTTGGGTGCTATCTTTGTTGAGCCTACCAAACGTGACGTATCTATCGGAAGGTCTCTCCATCGACGGGCGCTGAGAAGCCTCTTGCAGCGGCGAGGAATCAAGACTGTACAGATCGGCTCGGCGCTTCCTGGCGTTTTCATGGGTATTCCTGTTGATGTTGAGGTAAATACCATTAAAGAATGGTTCTCAAGCAGTGGCTGGGACGTCCAATTTCCCCGGCGCGTATCAAATATGATCATACATGATCTCACAAGCTGGTCTGCCCCAGAAGGCTTGCTCCAGAGCATTCAGAGGGCTGGTATCAGTTTTGATCTAATCCACGGCTTAGATAACGCGGATAGTGTGCTTAGCCATGTTCGCACTCACGCAAACCCGGAAGTGTTGGAATTATATCGTCACGCGTTATCAGAATCCAATTTGAGCGGGATTGTGCGAGCCAAAGATACAGCAAGGAATTTGCTGGGCACAATTATCGTTTGCAAACAGCACAGCCCTCTGCAAACACATGTGCCACCTTTGATATCTCGCTCTGAGGACATTAGCGGCATTCTTGCACCGGTTGTCCCGGCTACACCACTTGTGACTCTCACTCTACAAGGTTTGGCGCTTATGGGTGTTCGTCAAGCTAAGAGCCACAAGGCGACAAAGGCCATGTTGGGTTGGGTAAGTTTAATCTTATCTTCCTGTTTGTTTATTTGCTAATAGTGTAGGTTGTGGATGATGGCACCGAGCCCCTGACGGCCATGGGTTTCGAGACACTACAGGCGTTTGACGAAGTAACCAATTCTCCAGAAAATGTAAGAGCGTTGCCCTTTCTCCATATTTGATACGATGGTTAACAGACGGTAGTTTTCAAACTTTGCATGAATAATCATTTGCTATCGCTTTGCTGGATATGGTTGAAACGAAACCGCTCTCTGTGTCGAGAGCAATTTACAGTCTATATATAGCTTGTGTCTCTTAGATTACCCACTTCATTAAGATCAGGGGTTTCTTGAACCCTCTCGCTCCATGACCCAGACCTTGCGTTATCAAGTCCACCGTCTCGTTCTATGCCTGTAACTAATCGTCTTTGGATTATAACCCCAAGATGAGAGCCAGATGGTCGAACAAGCTTTCTCAACGGCACTCGGTCATATAATTCCCTCGCATACACCACGTCTGCGAGCAAATCATTACTGCACACATATTATGGCAGCTTTGAACTTGGGACGTTGTGCAAATGGCCGGAAGCAACACGTCAGAAGAACGTGTCTCAGCAAATTGATTGCATATGCCAAACTGCATGACAAAGCTGAGAGAGGCTATAAGCAAATTAATCATCAGTGGACGACAGAGGCAAGGATATCAGAGAATGTAGCGGATGCCTAGTCAAGAACTATAAATTGGGCAGGTATTCCTCTCAGATTCTTCGGGCCTTTCTCTATCTATGTTCTAACTCGGAGGAGATGGGCTGGTATAATGATGATTTTCGTGAAGGCCGATGACGAACGACAACGAGATTAAAGACTTAGTTCTTTGTCAATTGCTTTCAAGTTCTCCAACGACGCTCCTCTCCCTCAACCGACCCCAATCAGTTTACCACCACTCTCGGCTGGTTCGATACTTACCTTATAACCACGCCTATAGTAGAGAAACTGATATTATTAAGCATTTTCCTATTCCATCACTCGGTTAACCTGGGCCAACTCGCGATTTATAAGCCGTACTGAAAGATGTATCGCATAACTTTATCACTTTTAGTTCGTCAATACCTAAGACTCCCACTCTGTTTGAGAAACGGGCTGAAAGTCTTATCACCTTGGGTCCGATTCCAAAGCCTTTGTCCTCGCCTCCTGCTTAACAGTCAGTGTCTTGAAAGAGACTGAAGTGCTCTCCCATCATATGCAGAACATTCCTCACACGGAACGGAGATCAAATATATAAACACCGAATCTAATGGCAGTGTCTTTCGCCGCATTAAGAGCGTCTTTAAGAACGTCGCCATTGCATCCCGTGAATGCTACTGGCTCATGACGCTTCGATTGCGATTATACCGGGAGCCTTGGAGGATGAGTCCTTGAAGACCAGGATCTTGCCCGAACTCAGTATCGGAATAGACGATAGACTGTACCATATGTTGTGGGTAATAATGATCTTGTAGTCAACAGATGCCACAAGTATATCATCAGCCCACAAGCATCTGGCTAAACGAGGGAGCCATATATATCGATGGCACGGCTCTTATACTCATCTCCTAATGGCGAAAAGACCGGTATGAGCTCCCAAAGTCATTGCTGCAGAAGCTACCTCGCGAACCCTTCGTCTTCTTTCTATGGAAAAACAGATTGTGGAATGCACTTTGCGACCTGAACCAATGACCAAGGGATGCGTCGGTTTTATATAACAATATTATTCTTCTTGCTTACCAACAACCACCCATTCTGCCACCCAGTGTCTAGCATTCTAGGCATATTCAGTCTCCTCAGTGCTTGAACTACCTTACCAACTCCCCCGACAGGCGGGTTTCTGATTTTGTGGCAGCTAGTCCATGTCAAGCTAGGGAAACATAATCTACTACCCGTCGATACTGGTTCTTTACAGCCTGGCCTATCATCATCAGTATTAACACGGGTTTCTGCATATTCTTATTAGCTGAGATTTCAATAATTAAACTCCCAAATATTAAACATTAGCCGTTGAAAACTTTCAAGGTGTATATGAGGCACCACCTCATGTCAATGGCTATGTCTACGAAACCGGTTTCGATAATTCCTTCATGCAGCCAAATCCAACGGAGTGTGCCACCCCACGGGATTCTTTAGGTATTAAAGCATTTTGGGGGAAGAGTTATCACAGTTAGAGGCGCCTTAAAGGCTAAACATAATCTAAGCATTATCCTAAATTCTAGTCACGTACTTCTGTTAAATGTGATCTAAACTTGTACCAAGTAGCAGTCTCTCACAGGAAACAGAAGTGTTTTCCCGAGCCCATGATCATTCGAGAGGAGAGTCGTTTTAATGTCTTTGGGAGGATTGTCCGGGGGCGTCTTGCCTTCACGCTCATAGGAAAAAAAAACACTTGAATTGTCTTAGCAGATTTGGTACATAACACGGAGAGGATAACCACCTAAGGCGGCACAGGGTTAATGTGCCTCGAGGTTCAGCCTTGGAGCTGCGCGAACGACTGTAGGACAACCACCATGTTCCAAGTAATAGTCCCAGGGTACACAGTTAAAACGAAGATCAAGGCAGCTTTGCTCAATACTCATTTAGCTCATCAGAGAGCGACGCTGGGTGAGTTGATCCCGAAATCCCTCCCAACCATCTTAACATGCAAAGACCACAATGGAGTGCTACCATGGACCTCAGGATGCTAGGGACAATATGCCGGAGCAATTAGATAAATACAGTCATTGAGGACACTGGCTATGGTTTCCTCATTGTTCATACCAGCCTGGTTGTCGAAAATTGGCGTTGGAACCTTGGAGCTGCGGATGACTTGAGAGGTCTAGGGACAAACGTTTAGTTGAAGAGTATCATACAGTCTTTGGCGTAGTCAATCAAGTTCATTTAGTTCGTGGGAACCAGACCTGCAGCCAGTAACACCAAATGAATGGCGCCGTTCAAGTCATCAGAGAAGATGTTGTCACCTTTGCGGGCCAGAATTATCGACATATTTTCGAGTCTGCTCCAGGCCCCGTCAAGAGTAGGATCTTCACGAGTGAGGTAAGACACCAAGTCACACTATAGGAGTGACTTGGTCTCTATATCTTCGAGTATGTGAGGAATATTGATAACCAGGCTTGGGTCCATTGGCTGGGGTTCTGATAGCTTTCCATCCATATCTCCCAAGTTTACATTCTAGTTCTTGTCCAGCCATTCTTCGTCATGGCCTCGAATCTTGCGTGAATAGTTCCATCGATCTCATGGTCTAGTTTGCATGTCGCTTTCTTCGACCTTGGCCCAGGTCACACCAGTCTAAGGTCTATCAAGAACATGCATGCATGGAAGGGATAGGAAGCTCAGGGCGTTTCAGGAAGTGAGGCGTAGTAGTTTTCGAACTCGTCGTTCGAAAGGCCGTAACTAGATGGGATCTTGGGCAGTCGCACGAGGAGACTAATCGGCTCAATGATGCGAATCCAAAAGCAAAGTCTCCGTCTCGCGGATCACCACCACCATCACCGGCGTACCGCTCACCCTTGGAGCCGTATTGGAACAATCACACAAAAATATATCGTCGTGAATAGCAAAACTTAAGCTGTGTAATCTCCGGTACAGGGAATCGAACCCTGGGCTCCGCGGTACTAATTGTTTCTCTCAGGTTGTGAGAGCGCGAAATGTTAGCCACTACACCATACCGGATGGTGATTTGTTAACATACCATCGCTCTCTCAAAGGCTATGTTCTCTGTCAGCAAGGCATTTTGCTAAGCAGGCTTCGTTTTGTCGTGCTAGTCAAACGTCTTAGGATCTCTTGAATCCTGCCTGTGGGTGTGTTGCCAAGACGCCCGTGAGCATTGTGTCTGGGTGTGTCCTCAAACGACTAGTTAGGCGATTGCAATATGAATGCGCTGCATTTGTTGAGACCCGAGGGAGAATGATTCGGCATCGAGCTTGTAGTCTTTAGGATCGTTGGCTGTGTGGAAGGGCAGCAAGCTGATGAAAATACCGGGCGAGAATTGGGATGAAGAAGAAGAAGGATAATGATGAGAGAAAGGTGCTGGTATGGGTTGGAAAGAGGAGAAGTGTTCTGTGACTACCTAGGTACTCAACAATGAGAGCAAAGTCGGAACTACATTCGAAAGGGCTGTGCAGCGAAAGCAGAGGTATCTAGAAGTACTTATATGCTTGGGTAGGTAGCTTAGTACAGCACGTACTTCTAATATAAACATATAGCAAGACTACAAGTGCCCTCTATGTATTAAGACATCCGCTCAAATAATCCATCTCCTGGTTCTAACTCTTTTCTAAAAGTCTATAACCCTCCCTGTTTCTGTACATCCGTGGATCGTCATCATGCGTAGCAGTTCTGTTCAAGTTCCTGAACCTCCTAAGTAGATTTTTCGTCGTGGGTATTGGTTATAGCGAGAACACCATCCTTTTCAATATCCGCAGGAAGATTACCCAGGGCACGATCACCGAACATGAGATCAATCTCCTCAAGAGACAATCCCTTGGTCTCACGGAAGAAGAAAATCAGAACGGGGAGAGTGACGATAAGATTGAAAGCTGTTCCGTGTTAGTTAACCGACCTAAAGAAACAAAGAAAGGATTACATACCGACAAAGAGAAAATAAAACTTCCAACCTAGCTCATCCAGAGCAATTGGGCTGACTTGGTTCCAAAAGGTCGCAACGAGCCAATTACCAATACCGGTAGCAAAGGCACAACCTTTACCACGGATCTGATAAGGCATGATCTCAGCCATATAGGTCCAACTAACAGGACCAAAGGACAGGGAGAATATGATTGTGACACAGAAGAGGAAAGCAACTCCAGCAATGCTCAGGTCACGCCTACTACCGTCGAGGTTTTGGCTGCTGATGACACTCTCTAGAATTAACGCTACTGTGATAGCACAGATACCGTAGATAAGCGGCCTCTTTCGGCCAATTCTATCGGCAATGAAAGTGATAAAGAACAGATCTAAATCATCAGTAAGTTATTTGATCGCATCGTTCCTAAGGCGGAAACTTACTCGCAATTGGGCCACAGCAATTGTATATTCCAGCAACAAGGAGGTTCGTTTTGCCCTCTATGCCTAGTTTCTCGTACATGATCGTCTGATAATAACCCTAAGAAGTATTTACATTAGCCGGGGTTCAAGTCAAGTGAGAGTCTGATGTCACTCAATGATGACTATTGCGATTCGAGGTTTACGAAGCAGTAGACAGACAAGCGTAATACCAGCTAATCAGTTGTAGAAATGCTAAAAGTACTTACAATAACATTAATTCCTATAGAGAAACAGAGAGATTAGCATATGTCGTTGGCATCTCATTTTTGTATAGTGCATGACTCTTACCAGTAAATTGAGTAAAAACTTGAACCAAGGTTCCAAGAGCCAGACGTTTTCGCCATTGAGGGACCTTGAACATGACCATCCAGCCTGGAGCTGTAGCAGCCTTTTCAGCGTCGATAGTCACTTTGATTTCTCGGAACTCGGACTCGATCCACTCTTCGTTTGAGCCGTCATAGTGCAATTTACGAAGAATCCTCATGGCTTCCTCCAGTTGGTCGGTAGCGATGAGATGTCGGGGCGTTTCCGGCAACCAGAGCATACCCAAGCATAAGAGGGCAGAGGGTAACGCTTGGAAAGCCAGAGGGAATCGCCATTGAAATGAGGAGGTGTCTGGCATATGATGGCTACCGTAGCCTACCCATGTTGAAACGATAAAGCCAACTCCGATCATCTGCTGGGCTAAGCCAACGATGAGACCTCGAATCTTGGGGTTGGCGCATTCAGACTGGTAAACGGGAACTAAGTGAGCGTGTAAGCAGGGATAAACATGGACAACCAAGCCAAGATAGGGACTTACCACTCATGGAGAGCAAACCAACAGCGAATCCAGCGATGATTCTACCAACCAACATCATTGCCAGGCTAATTTGCCCATTAGCTATCGTGTCATGACTCTGTGAATTCAAGCACTTACTGATAAGAAGCTGCTTGCAGAATGGCACCAGCTGTACCAATAGCGCCACCAATTCCAATTGTTTTTCTTCGACCAAACTTATCCATAATTACACCACCATATAGAGCCCCGAAAACCGCCCCTCCGCTAAATGTCGAGTTGATAGCGCCCACGATGGAGGAGGCAGCGGTTGTGTCGAAGTAGTTCTGGAAGTGCTTCGAGGCGATAACATCAGTCATGACACCAGAGTCATAACCGAAGAGAAATGAGCTAAAAAGACAAAATAAATTGTTAGCAGATCTATTTTGAGATTCGTGAGCTGGCGTCACGTACCCAATGGCTGCGAAGCAAGCCAGGCCGATATTGTAGGCTTTTCCCATGTCGAAGGCTCTACTCCGTAGAGTTGTTCAAGTGCTTGTTGATTTAGTATATCTAGCAGTTGAAAGATGGAGAACAATGTGTATAAGACCCAACTCCGAGATATGGTGGACCTTGAGCCTATTTGTATGATCGTCTCCCCAGACATAGCTCCATCTTCACTGTCGCCCGAGTCCGTCTCTCAGACATTGAACGTTGGCTAATCCTACTCGGCGTTAATCCAGTAGACCCACGCACAATGTCGAGATTTACTTCCCCAAGGGGCCCCAAGTGGACATCTCCGCAACAGTCATACTACCAGAGGATGAACGACAAGGAGTATCACGCAAATCCACCGTCTATCCTCCTTAGCGAACGCTGCACATGACAAGGCTCTCCAAACGGCCCGTTTCTACGACTGATATGACTCTCCACTACAATCCCTGGGCTCGATCGACGCTCTGGGCATCGGATGTCAAGTTCGGATCGCGATGACCATCGACTTACATGGTCCCCTGAGGCGATTTATGGTCGGCCCCGAGCGCTCGGAGCATATATGTGCCATGCGTCAGCGGCTGTCCATCGGACAATTTATGATCTGAAATATCCCAGCCTATAGAGACTCGGAAGAATCATGACAGAAACCAGCCCAAGCTTGGCAAGGGATGTTATTGCCGTGTCAAGGCCAGAAAAAGAGGCTAGAGGTTGGAAAAGCCGAACCACGAATATGGTCTGACCAGTCATTAAGAGAAGTCTTGTGCCATCCCGTCAGCCGCATATACATACGATATAGGTGGAATGTTCCGGCTAAAGTAGAATGCAAAAGGCTCTAACAATTCCATTGACAAAGGTACCTTTGATGCTCCGTATTTGTGTAGCTTCTCGTTTGGTTAACAACATGCGGACCAATCACGGAGCCTATCGGCTTTCTTTGTCCCGAACGTCGAGTTGCCCAAATTCAACACATCGTCGGATTCAATGTGAAGAACACCGCGATATTAGCTCAGATTTACGCAGTGGAGAGTAATGTATTGTGTTTGTTGTAACTGTAGACTGACAATAGCGTGTCCTCTCGGACAGTCTTGATTATTACAAGCTATGCCCTTGTCACTAAGCGAACTCGACTTCTAATATCTCATTACATGGTATTCCCATGATTTCGAGTGAGAAAATTCTTCTCTTCATCGTCTGTTTGGAAGATTTTATCCCTTTAGGCAGTGTAACATTCCCCTTAGTCGAGTCTTGAGCCCATCAAATGTTCAAGTGTAATGCTGATATAGGATGTGAATCACATTCATAGCTTTAATGCTGGTACTCTATATGTCGCCGTTTCAGGAAAGAGACTTGATACAGCACAGGATTCTCTAATTAACATCCTCAACAACCATCCATCCATCTTCCTCATCCATGTTACCTCATGGCAATGCTACGCTGAGGGTGAAGTGCCGGAGGCTGCAGCGGATGGCTTGCACATACATAATCTGGAATTCGATCTCATACCCTGACGAACGGTTCATGCAAGCTTTATTTCGATCTTGACATGTTCTAGAAGCTTTTATGACGATTAGGTTTAGTAGATCATGACGCCTAGCTGATATTGTTGACAACGTACAGTTGCGGCACCTATCAAGTAAACGGCTACGAGAGACTTACCTTACTAATCTGTCTATACTCTACGTCTTTCTGGTTCGAACAACATCTTCTAATCTACCTAACTATGAATTGCCTCTCTTAGAATTTACTCGATGGTGATGTTCTCGTGGTGTTTTCACTAACATGTAGGATGCCAAGCTTCCATACTGGTTTTCGGTTTCACAGCATGATCTTACACAGACAGGCTGATCGTCCGGTTAAATTGTATATCTAAATACGGAGTAGATTAGGTCTTGTTCATTCGTGAGTTCAAGCATAACTACACGGGGGAGTAGGTTATTAAGACAAGACAATGATCGACCAATCGCAAGATCCATAGACTACTTGGCTTACCCTTTTGGGTAACCCCCAAACCCCCAAACAAGCGGCCCGTTGATTCCGATAGCGGGGCCGACCCCAGCTTCGAGGTTACAGGGTTTGTGGGGATGATCTGAGACTTGGACAAATGCAGGCATCGTCACGAGAGAAGCAGAGAATCCTTCAGCTGCAGATGGTGAGTTACGTTATAATATCTCTTGTGGATTATCTGAGCAGCTCAGCGTGATATTTGAGGTTAGGCTCGGCACGTTGAAACCCCGGGTATCGCCACGCCCAGCTCTAGTCCACGAGGCCGTAGTTATAGTATTTTCGTCGCTTCATAACTACCATCGGCACCGTGGTTTCTATCTATGTCTGAAATGACAAGTAACAACAATTAAAACATATTATCAAGCCCCTATCACCATACTGATTTGGCTGCATCATACATTACACCGTCATTCCAGAAACATAACCCATATCATTAGCATATCAAATATTCTATCTAGTCATCACACATCATAATAACTATCTACAAAGACTCAATCACCACAGGAGCATCTCCCTCCAAGTCGCGTCCCGTCTCCGTGACCTTGAACTCACCCTTCAGCTTATCAGTACCCTGCAGCTTACCATCCTCTCCAACAGTAAGCTCCGCAACAGTCTTTCCATCACCGTCCACCACAGTCGTCTTAGCACCAGCAGAAGTCTGGTACAGAGCAACCTCAACATTGTTGGCAAAGTCGTACGCAGCACCGACCTCCTTGCGGCTACCAAGAACGAGGACAGTGTTCTCGCGGACGTAGAGTGGCAGAGTGCCAAAGGCGTGCTTCTCCTTGAACCAGCCGGGGCCGGACTTGACTTCGTTGGTGAAGAATGAGGTCCACTTGCCCTTGGGAAGGTAGAACTCGACCTCGCCTGACTCTTCGTAGATGGGAGCAGCCAGGAGTTGAGATCCAACCATGAACTGACGGTCGAGGTACCACGAGGTAGGATCATCGGGGAACTCGAGGGCGACGGCTCGGAGAGACATGGGAATGCCGCCCTCGATAGACTCGATTGCTTGAGAGAAAATATACGGCATCAACCGTGTCTTTAGCGCCGTCCACTTAGCGAGTGTCCTAGAGCAACCCTCCTCTGTGGTATCGTCATTGTCCACAGTCCAGGGCACACGGTACGAGTTGCTACCGTGAAGGCGGCTGTGACTGCACAAGAGTCCCATAGCAACCCATCGCTTGTAGATCCACGGGGGAGGGGAACCTTCAAAGCCGCCAATATCGCAGCTCCAGAAAGTAAAGCCGCTCAATCCCATGGAGAGGCCACCACGTACGGACTCGGCAAGGGCTTCGGGAGTAGACTCGCAGTCACCGCCCCATACAAGAGGGAATCGCTGGGTACCGGCACAAGCAGCACGGGCATATAAAACCGCCTCAGTATCGCCATAGCGCTTCTGAAGAGCCTCGTAGACGAGTTTGTTATAGAGAAAGGCGTAGTAGTTGTGCATCTTGTGAGGGTCGACATTAGGATCGTGCCACTGAACGTCAAGAGTAGGAATTCGCTCGCCGAAATCGGTCTTGAGGGCATCAACGCCCTTGTCAAAGAGTCCGTTGAGACACTCGACATACCAAGCACAAGCCTTGGGGTTTGTCACATCCAAGAGACCCATGCCAGCCTGCCACAGATCCCACTGCCAGATGTCACCGTTCTTGCGCTTAAGGAGATAACCACGCTCAGCAGCTTCCTTGTAAGCTGCACCAGCCTGGGCGATGTAGGGGTTGATCCAAACGCAGACCTTTTTACAGAGACCACTCTCTTTGAGACGCGAGATCTGGCCCTTGGGGTCTGGGAAGCGCTCTGAGTCAAAAACAAAATCGGTCCATTTAAACCCCTTCATCCAGAAGCAGTCGTAGTGGAAGACATCGACGGGTGAGCCACGGGACTTCATGCCCTCGAGGAACGAGTTGACAGTTGTCTCGTCATAGTTTGTAGTAAAGCTGGTGGTCAGCCAGAGGCCAAAACTCCAGCTGGGGACTTTGTTGGCCTTTCCGGTGAGGATTGTGTATTTCTTGAGGACATCCTTGGGTCCGTCGCCGTAGATGATGTACATCTTGAGGCGCTGTCCCTCGACGGTCGTTTGTACACGGCAGCATCGCTCACTGCCAATCTCGAGATCGACTTTGCCGGGGTTGTCGATGAAGACACCGTATCCACGGTTGCTCATCCAAAAGGAAATGTTCTTGTAGGCCTGGTCACTCGAAGTGCCACCATCTGCATTCCACAGAACTACATTCTGACCGACCTTGTTCCAAGCACCGAAACGCTCTCCCAGGCCGTGGACAGACTCGCCAACGGAAAGAGTTGTCTGCATGAACATGTAGTGCTTAAAGTCTCGCATGTCGCCAGTTTGCATGGGCGTGCTGGGCGCAGGCGAGATCGCGAAACCAGTGCTGCGGTTGCCGAGGTTTGTGAGGTGCTTTTTGCCATCAGAGCTATGGAATTTGATGTCAAAGTTGTGCTGATCAGGATGGATAGTGGCAGACAGAGCACCAGACTGGAGAGTAGTGCCCTTGTCACCCTTGAGAATCTTGCCCTCAACCTTTGGACGGCCATCAGGGAAAAGGTCAAAGTGAGGACCCCTGTTGATGGCGCCCTCCCAGTGTGTGCTCTCAATGGAGATGACGCCGTCCATCTCAGCTTTGATGTCGAGATTCACCGTGGGCTGGTTGAGGGTATCGCCGCGAGAGCGGATGTGCTTGGTTGGACATAGCAGATTCAATGACTGCTGGTCCTCGCTGGGAACGATTTCATGGACATCTTCGGCAAATTCGGTGCGGAAGTTTTGGGCTGGTAGCCACATACCATCGCGAAGATGCATTTTGGCGATAGGAAGAGAGCAAACGAACTATGGATGGTTCAATTGGTCTGTACTGTACTCCGTAGAAGAAGATGAATTGGAAGAAAAAGAGAACTTGACGGAGATACGAGACTTTGAATGGAATGTTGTGGTAGCAGAGACGAGGTCTATGGCCTCACTCTCCACCTCATCATGGAACCTCTTGTGATCCCATCCCACGATAACAATTCAACCGGTGCAGCAGCAGCAAAAACCAACCCATTATTGGACGATACTTTTTCATTCTTCCCCTCTTAACCCCACCATCCTATCATGACTTTTCCATGAGACGATACTTGAGCGTCATTCGTCCGGGTCTTGACAGCAGACAACACACATGATGCTGTGTAAGCTCGTGTAAGTCCAGGGTGCCCTGCCCCCTGGTGCCTGTAGCGGTTAAATCCACAGTGGACGCTAGGGACACAGCCGGCTAATTACAGGCCTTTACAGCAAGCATCTGCGGGCACCTGCAGCGCGGGGTTACTCCACTGTAACTGGACGGCACAGTTACCTATGTTGTTCTGCCGCCAGCCACAATGTGACTCTACTCGTCTCGACTTACACCAACCCTCAAGGGTTAGTTATCGTATCTAATAATGCTTGTCCTAACTCAACTCACCCATGATCTACCACTCTAAATTCTTTCATTCTATCCTCTTTGGTTTAGTTAGCTCACTTCCTTAATGTTTTGTGCTAGGATATTCGGCTCGTCTTTCCATGACCTAACCTAAGTTACTCCAAGACCCAACCTAGTGGTTCAATCCTACACAACATCACCACCCCCAATGAACCCGTGCCCCTTGCTTGGCCGCAGACCATCATGTCACTTTTCCAGAATCCACGAATCCCAGCGTCTTGTTCATCTCCTTCCCTTTCTTCTTTCCCTTTCTTGGATCATGCTGCCATCCTTCAATATCCGCCAATTGGTGCTAGCTATCCCCCGCATTTCCCAAGGGTCTGTTAGTTCACACCCCGATGTCATGATCTGTGCTCGGCCTTGACATCCTCATACGAAATTGAGTCCGCGATTAACCTTACAGGGTATCTTTTCTATACTGCATGAAGCTTTTCTAAGAAGATCACTTCATGATGCCGCATGAGAGGGGCCTTTGCCTTCCTAGGCTGCACGGTTAATTGTCCAAAGCTGGTCTGTCAATGGACCATAAATTCATGTCGATCCCACCTTGCTCGTGCTACAGATTTCTGGATAGCTTCTTCATCTTCAAGCTCTCAGAATGAAGTTCTCCAGCTACCTTTGCGCGGCAGCTCTGGCCACAGCCGGCCAGGCTGCCACGGAGAAGCCATTGTACAAGAATCCCAAGGCTCCTATCGAAGACAGAGTCTCGGATCTCCTCAAGCGCATGACCATCCAGGAAAAGACTGCCCAGCTTATCCAGGGTGACATGACAAACTATCTAAACCTCACTGATGGCAGAGTCAACAAGACAGGCTTGGCCTGGAACATGGAGTACCGAGCCAACTCCATCTGGACCGGCTTATACGCCAAGATGGAGATTATCAAGAAGGCTGCCAAGGTGGGACAGGACTACATCGCCAAGGAGACTGAACTCGGTAAGTCATGATACCAATTGAAGCTCATGGTCACCATTAACACAGTTTAGGTATCCCTGCCTTTGTCCAGAGTGAAGGTCTCCACGGAGTCTTGACTCTCAATGGCACCATCTTCAACTCCCCCATCGGAATGGGATGCTCCTTCAACCCAGACCTCGTCGAGAAGATGGCCGATATCATTGCCGTAGAGGCTCTGGCCCTGGGTATCAACCAGGTCTTTGCCCCGCAAGTCGATCTCGCTCGCGAGTTGCGATTCGGTCGAGTTGAGGAATGCTTTGCTGAGGATCCCTACCTGTATGTGCACAACAACCACAACAAGTGACTATACTGACAGCTATAGGGCTGGTGAGATGGGTTACAGCTACGTCAAAGGTCTTCAGGCCCGTGGCGTCTCCGCCATGGTCAAGCACTATGTAAGTAACACCCACGCCTTCGTGACTCAAATTACTAACTCCCAAAGGCTGCCTTTGCTACTCCCGAGCAGGGTGTCAACACCGCCCCCGTCCACGGTGGTGAACGACAGCTGCGATCTCTTTACCTCCCTCCTTTCAAGCGAGCCATCATCGACGGCGGTGCCACCTCCATCATGTCTTCCTATAACTCCTACGACGGTATCCCCGTGGTGTCAGACTCTCACATGCTCAATGACATCCTTCGAGATGAATGGGGTTACGAGTACTATGTCATCTCCGACGCTGGTGGCACTGCTCGTCTTGCCCGAGACTTCTTTGTCTGCCCGCTTGAGGACAATGAATGCATTACTCTGGAGGTAAGATTCCTTCATACATTACATTACCATGCAACACACTCTGACTAGTCACAGGCTCTTCCCGCTGGTAACGATGTCGAGATGGGCGGTGGCTACTGGAGTTTCGAGATCATCCCTGAGCTCGTCAAGGCCGGCAAGTTGGAGGAAAAGATCGTCGACACCGCCGTCGCCCGCGTTCTCCGCGCCAAGTTCAAGCTGGGGCTCTTCGAGAAGCCCTTCCGGGGTGTTCCTGACAACAAGATCTGGGACTACGTCAACACAAAGGCTCACAAGAAGGTTGCCCGCCAACTTGATGCTGAGAGTATCGTCCTCCTTGAGAACCATGAGAACGTCCTTCCCCTGAAGAAGGACGCCAACGTGGCTGTCATCGGCCCCATGGCCCATGGCTACGTCAACGTGAGCTATACCTCTATATTCCCCAGACTGGACAACCATGCTGACGCAAATCTAGTACGGCGACTATGTCATCCACACTGCCCAGACCCGAGGTGTCACCCCTCTCGATGGCATCCGAGCCGCAAGCGAGGGTGAGGTCACATACGCCCAAGGCTGCGAGCGCTGGTCTGCCGACGAGTCCGGCTTCGAAGAGGCCGTCGCCGCTGCCGAAGCCGCCGATGTCGCCGTCGTTGTCGTCGGAACCTGGTCCCGCGACCAGAACGAGCTCTGGGCCGGTCTCAACGCCACAACCGGTGAGCACATTGACGTCCACAACCTGAACCTCGTCGGCGCCATGGGTCCTCTCGTCAAGGCCATCATCGACACGGGCAAGCCCACCGTCGTTGTCTACAGCTCTGGCAAGCCCATCACCGAGCCCTGGATCTCAAAGGAGGCTGCTGCCCTCGTCCAGCAGTTCTACCAGTCTGAGGAGGGTGGCCACGCCCTGGCTGATATCCTCTACGGCGACGTCAACCCCTCCGGCAAGCTCTCCGTTAGCTTCCCCTATGATGTCGGTACTACACCCGTCTACTATGACCACCTAAACTCAGCGCGCCGCTGGCCCAACCCCGGCAAGGTCCACGAGAACGGCACCCTTGAGTTTGGCAGCAACTTCGTCCTTGCGGACCCCACTGCTCAATATGACTTCGGCTTCGGTCTGTCCTACAGTAAGTTTGACTTCTCGAAGATCTCTGTCAACAAGAAGAACGTCACCGCATCTGACACAGTCACCGTCTCCGTCGATGTCAGCAACAAGTCCAAGCGCGACGGCTCTGAAGTCGTCCAGCTGTACGTCAAGGACATGATTGCCACTGTCGACGTTCCCCGATATCAGCTCAAGGGCTTCAAGAAGGTCGCTGTCAAGGCTGGCAAGACCAAGAACGTCAAGATTGACCTCAAGGTCGCCGACTGGGGTCTTTGGAACCGCAAGATGGAGTACGTCGTTGAGCCTGGTGACTTTACTGTCTTTGTCGGCAACTCGAGCGAGAGCTTCAGTGGTAACGTGACGGTCACCGTCTCGTAGACTTGGTTGAGTGATGATGAACGAATAAGGAATTTGCAATGAGTCGGTCCTAATTTTGTAGCGACTCCCTTTTGGATCTTCGTACATATAACTTTCTGCGAATTGATGTATACACTTGCATAATGTACCTAGCACAAACATTGAGTAGAGTCGAGAGCTCTCTATACTTAGTAATGCTCTGTATGTCAGTCTTTTTATTTTCGCGCCAAGTAAGCCAGAGAACACCAGGGCTCAAACATAGATCGGATGTTCAATTGCGACGTAGCTGAAACTCATAAGATGTTAAAAGGCTCTGTGGCGTACAGTAACAAAGGCAAACGAGCAATAACCTGGAAGCAATATTAAAGCTTATGGATGAGTACGTACCTTATCTCTTATCGCACAAGAATTGCGTTATCCGGCATCGGTGTTTATATCATCCGAATATCAACCAATCAGGGGAGACCGCGCCCGGAAATGTGGTCATGGGCTACGGGAAGGCGGGCAGCCTCGCTTCTCGCTCCAGCTTCTCCTCGTTGTCCCAGCACTTTCGATCTAAAATTGCTTTTGGTCGAGTTCTTGACGCGAACACGACTTTTCCTTCAAAACTGAGAATCAACTCATTCCAAACGACCAACGAAAAACTTCAGATACCTTTGTCTTCTTCTTCACCTGGCGAAAAGCGCTTGGCGCTTTCTTGTCGCTTCGCCCACAACAACCTCCCTCGATCGATCGTTCAACCCGACATTTGTTCGTCATGGCGTCGCAACAGATTCTCTTCGCCGAGACAATAGCGGGCATGAAAAAGGCTTTCAAACGGAAAGCATATGGTAAGCAAATTCTGCTGCGCCTGTCGCACTTGAAAGATTGCACGCTGACCATGCTCGCCCGACAGAATCAGACTCCGATTCAGAGATCGAAAGTTATACCAATCGCGGGCACAAGCTTAAGAAGAGTGCAAGATTCGCACGTCAAGGGCAATTGGTTCCCAACAACGGCCCAAGCTCGTACAGAGAGGTTTGTTGTCGTCGCGAAACCTTTCTCAGTCCAATTTCTAACCTCAACAGTATGTCGAGTACGCTGGCGTTCGACGACCGATCCTTTATCGCAATCCTCCATTAGTCGATGAAGGAGGATACGAGATAGATAGCGACGACGAGGATGAGGAGCGCATTCAGGAAGCCGAGGCCTCAGCGGCTGAGTTGAACCCTTACGCCAACATCCAAATAGAGAGTATGTCAACAGTCGGGCGCCTCATCGACAGGGCTAACAAGAGCAGATATACTCGCACCACTTACCTCGTCGATCGATTTGCCAACACACCCAACCCTCTCGAAGCCCTTCACATCCAAAACCCTCACTAGGCTCGTCGACCAGAGCTGCGACATCATGCGAAAAGAGAACCACTCCTTGTGGCAGGTCAGGCATCTCCTAACAGCGCTGTGCGGCGATTATACATGGGTTCCGTGCGAGACGATGGTACGACCGGCAGATGTTGAGCTATACAAAGATGATCATACTGCTCGCCATCTGCTAGAGCTATCAAAGGCGGTCTCTTCGCTTCCTGTCATCACCAACGGTGGCGTGCAACAACAGGAAAATGGTATCGAACCCAGAGATGCTGCACCGGATACATCCTTGGCTGTACAACCGGCTGACAAGGATGGGGCAGAGGATGCAGACATAACCATGACGGACGCTGGAACTGTCGATCCGGATGGCTCCCACCTGGAAGATGACAACGAAGAAACAAAAAATGGAGTCGAGAAGGATGGAGCGAACCCGACTTCCAATGCGCAAAATGAGGAGAAGGCACCCGTTGAACAGGCCGAGCCAGTAAGAGAATCGAGAGATGAGCCGCCAAATGGGATCAACAAGGACGAGATCCAAAATTTCAACCTGAGTAAAAGTGGTGCAGATGGAGCTGAGGCCTCAGTAAACCACACAGGTGGGGACGGTCATCACCAAACTGAGGCGGCTGAGACAATGGCTCCAGATACTTCCCTGGTTTCCGAAGGTCGGGAAGAAGACTTCACACATCCCATATTCATTGCACCTTTAGGAGCAAGGCCGGATCGAGATATTGGTTTGCCAGAACAGGAAGCGGAAGATATTCGGCGGCTACTTGCTCTCTATGTGCAGAAGCAGGAAGAGGTGTGTCGAGGGGCAAAGAGGCTGTTCTTGGGGCTCATGAAAGCTGAGCAACTGCGCAAGAACGTGCTCCACTGGTCCAAGGCAGAAGCTCACTCAGGGCCCAACCGAGACATGTCGGACGGGGAAGACTGGTACGACAAGGAAGAATGGGGATTGACCGAAGATCTCAAAAAGGGACAGGACGAAGAGGAAGAAGATACCCAGACAACGGGCAAGAAAACTCGGAACCGACGGCAATAGCGAACGCTGGTTTCATTTTGTGTTTTCATGCGAATGGTGGAGTATTAATGGATGATGATGATTGTTTTTGTTGGGATTTTATCTGGGCGTTTCAAGGCTGGTGTTTTGGAATAAACCGCGAGACAGGGCTTGACGCCAGCCGCGAGAAAGAGAGCGAATACTTACCTAGTTAGTGACATTATGTGGCAAAATATGGATAGATCCAGTGAACATACATACATACATACATAGCTTATAACATTTCTTATTTCTGAGATAGTCTTGATCGTGTGCGTGCTTGTGAGAGACTTGGCAAAGTGCCTTGTTTCCAATTCCAGGTTGCGGGGATAATGGTTGCTGCTACCTAGGTACCTACATAGTTAGTGGATCAGGCTGGGGCCCTGTCAGTTGATTCCCTTCCACTGTGGTACGGATAGCTCTCCACTGTTTATGAGAGCACCTTCCCTTATGACGCTACCCTCGCTTTCTACTTTCTTCCATGTGACAGCAGCCATTGGATCACTTCTCTTCCCTTCTTAGCTTCTTCTTCTTCTTCTCCTTTGGTCCAACTCAACTTCTTTCATCTTCATCTTTTCTGTTAACCTCCTAAAAACAAAGCAAAAAATTCTCAACCCCTACTTCTGCTTTTTGCTCTCTTGTTCTCTGTGACTCGTGCGTGAACTTATTACGTCAGTGACCACGACCTTTATCTTACTTTACCTCGATCTTCGTTGCTTGCTCGCTTGTTGTCATCATGGCCCTCTCAATAAGAGACTTTTTCGAATATGTCGATTATAGCAATCCGAGCTTGTGGGGTAAGTCTTGACTACCTGGTCTCAGAGGTCTGCCTCTACTCGTCAAGAATCAATTAATCTAACGTGGAGTTTTGTTTCTTCTCGCCAGTCTCTGCGGCCTCCGTTGCCTTTAACCCGCTGTTCTGGAAGTGAGTTGGTTATCGACTTGCCATTGTCCAACACTACTGACTGTTATTCCCAAGCATTGTCGCTCGTCAAGGTATGCAGAAGCTCACAGCTTGACTCGCTCATCACAACTAACACCAGGCCATCGAAAAGAATACCACAACAAACTCCTAACCAAACTCTTTGGTGGCAACTCAAAAGCTGCCTGCTATGCTCTCGCTGCGACTATATTTTCCCTGGGAATGGTTCGCGACTTCATCTACAAAAACGCCATTGCCCAACAACCCTCGCACCCGGCTCTGCTCGATGTATATCTGCAGGCCTTCGCCATCACTCTCTTTATTGTGGGTAATGTCCTGGTCGTCTCTTCAACATGGCGGCTTGGAATCACTGGCACGTTCCTCGGTGACTACTTTGGCATCCTCCTCGACGAGATGGTGACTGGCTTCCCCTTCAACGTGACTGGCTCTCCCATGTACACCGGCTCTACCTGCAGTTTCCTCGCTACTGCTATTTGGTACGGCAAGCCCGCTGGTGTCTTGTTGACCCTCTGGGTTCACTTTGTCTACAAGCTCGCCTTGAAATATGAGGACCCCTTCACTTCTGAGATCTACGCCAAGCGCGAGCGTGAGCGTGCTGCCGGCAAGAAGTCTAACTAAGCTTATCATCCCCACAGGTCTTCAGATACGTGAACCCGTATGCGAGGACAAAAGAAAATACCAGCACAGGCTGGGCAACATACATACAAGGCCGGCGAACGGAATGAGACTGCACAGTCAACTTATCATCAACCAGCATGCGTTCTTCACCAAGTCGGTATAAGAAAGCTACGCCTTTCAACAGGCCAGGTGTCTCTCAACAGGCTAAAGGGAGTTTTCGGACGAATGAATTATACGACATCAACCAGTCGATAGACATAAGAGAATCACATTTTATTTTATACCAATACCAATCTTAGCATTTACAAGAGAAAGCAATTTGAAAACTTCTTATCACTTACTCAAGATTTCTACCACTGTGTCCTCTAGCCTCGCCCCGGCATATTTCCATTTGACCGTTATCGCTTCAGTCGAAGCTCATAATAGCCAGCGCAAGGAAAGTAAACAGGACAATATACCTCTAGAGCATGAGAGTATCTGAATCATGGTTCGAAATAGAAATCATGTATGGTTTTGTACATGATGATCATGGGCTTGGTCGGACAGCATATTTAAAACGATCGACCCAAACCCAACGTAACTTGGGAGTTGGAATTCCAACTCAGATTACATTCAGTGCTCAATCAAGGGGCTACATTGTACACTATTTCAAAAAGCCATTTACTTCATCTAGTCATCTCTCATAAGTTGATTTGAGAATCTACTCTACATGCCAACATGCCTACAACCGCATCTCAATGGTCCATGTTCATTTCTATACTGCCAGATACACCGCTCATGCCAGTTCAGTTTTGTTTACTTGAAAACCCCAACTCCAACTCTGCTTAACACTCTGCGCCAATCTATGTCTCAGAGGGCTTGTTGTCAGGAAGAAGATCGACGGCGGTAGCTTCAACGGGCTTCTTCTCTTCGGTGGATGCTTCACCGGCCTTCTCCTCAGTGGACGCCTCACCGGCCTTCTCGGCCTGCCGGAGAGCGAGCTTCTTCTGTTTCTTCTTATCCTTGGCAGCCTTCTTAGCCGCAGCCTTCTCCGCCTCGAGAGCCTTTTGCTTTCGGATCTCCTCTCCACCAAAGGCCTCACGCCACTCGTCGAGCTTGGAAGCGGGGATCTGTGTGAAGAGAAGCTTGGGCTCACCAATCTTCTGGCCGGGCTTGATGATGTCGCCAGTCCAGGTGTCAGGGATAGAAATAAGACCGGGGCTGCCGATCTGCTCCAGGATAGCCTCTCCAGTCGAGGGCATGTAGGGGTGCACAATACTAGCAAGAAGCTGCAGGTGATTAATACCGAGACCAATGACGGCGGCACAGCGGTCGGGCTCGTTAGTGAGCAGCTGGTTGTTCAGATTGCTGTCTTGCAAGAGCTTGTTGCCGAGAGCAGAGATGTGCATGACAGAGGCAAGACCAGCACGGAGCTTGATAGCATCGAACTGAGAGATGAAAGTCTGCAGAGCCTCATTGACCTCCTTCTTATGTTCCTCGAGGCGCTCGTCCGTGTACTTGGTGTAATCTGGCACGACACCATCGAGCTTGGCCTGAGTGAACTTGAGGATTCGCTGGTTCAAGTTACCAAGGTTCTTGAGGAGATCGTTGTTGTTGGCATCAATGAACTCTTGCCACTTGAACTCAGAGTCGGCGGTTTCAGGTCGTCTCGAAAGGAGGTAGTATCGCCAAACATCAGGATCAATGCCAGTTTCCTTGGCAGTGTTACCGAACACGCCGACACCGCGAGACTTGCTGAATTTTCCGCCCTCATAGTTGAGATACTCGGTCGTCGACATCTTGTGAACCTTGGTCCAGTTCTCTCCTGTTCCAAGCTGAGAGGCGGGGAAGATGATGGTGTGGAATCTGAATGATGTGTCAGTTAGTTCTCATCCTGTGGATTCGAGATGAACACATGATTTCTGTCCATCGTCCAGTATACTTACGGCACGTTGTCCTTGCCCATAAACTGATAGAGCTTGACGTTTTCGGGGTTCTTCCACCACTTCTCCCAATTCGTGCCATCCAAGTCGTCGCCATCCACCAAATTCTTGGTGATGGATACGTAGCCAATGCAGGCGTCAAACCAGACGTAAAATACCTTCTCCGCATATTCTTCGTCGCTCAAGCCTTCAAGACCCTTAGGAATGGGAACACCCCATTTGAGATCTCGGGTGATACCCCGGGGGAGCAGTCCCTTGTCGATCCATGACTGGGTAATCGAGGTACAGTTTGCACTCCAGTCTCCTTCCTTGCTGCTCTGGTGGAACCAAGGAACAAGCAGATCCTTAATCGCGTCGAGACGGAGGAAAAGGTGTCTGGTCTTTCGCTTCTCGGGGGTGGTGCCATCGACCTTGCAACGGGGGTTGATCAGGAAACCAGTGGCCTTGGCCTCGACATGGTCGTCCTCTGAGGCGCTAGGTTCGCGCTCAGGCTCAAAGGGATCAAGAAGTCCACCGCAGGCGTCGCATTGATCTCCACGGGCACCGAGATCATGGCAGATGCTGCATTCGCCCTCGACAAAACGGTCAGCAAGGAACTTGCCGTGGGCAGGATCAGTGCAGAATGGCTGGGTAGTCTCTCGCTCCTCAATGTAGCCGTTCTTCCACAGCTCCTTAAAGATCTGCTGCACAATCTGGGTCTGTTGATCGGTGGGTGTTCGGCCGAATATGTCAAAGTCGATTCGGAACCAATCATAGACTCCCTTATGAAGGGCGTGGTACTTGGCGCAAAGGTCGGAGGGTGAGAGTCCTTCCTCGAGAGCCTTTGTCTCGGTAGCGGTACCGTACTCGTCAGAACCGCAGATGTAGATAGTGTTGTGGCCTCGAGCTCTGCAGTAACGGGAAAAGACGTCGGCAGAGAGAACACTGCCAATGATGTTACCCAAGTGGGGGATGTTGTTGACGTAGGGGAGGGCGCTGGTGATGAGAATGTTGCGCTTGCCCTCTTCGGGGAGAACGGGAGATTTGGGGGCCATGATAGGCGATTTACCACTCGAGAAATGATCTCGTATGGGTTAACAAGAGGATTGAGCTTGATGAATGTTGAGTGCTTGTGAGTCACGGAGTTGCGATAACGCCTTTGTCAATCAAAATTCGTGGATGGCGGGGGCGGGGTGATAAGCAAGGGTCCTGTGTAGCTAAGAGGTGAGTATAGGGTAACCAATGCGACTAGGACTACGGAATTGTTGGATCGCCACTGTATTTGTAGATATCGTATTGAACAAGTGCTGTGATGTCGATGCCGGTAAGAGATTTCATTTATAATCCTTCATCTGACTCATATGTGTTGTGTGACCTTCAGGTGAACACGGATGTACATATTCTGTGAGTCAAGTCCGCCTTCGGCCGTTGTAGACGGAATGGCAAAAGTCAATTCTGGCATACCTACCTACCTAGGTACCTAGGTATGTAGGTATTCATGTCATTGATACCTACAGAAATTTGTACCAAGCCAGACCATCTTAGATGGCTTCTAGTAATGGCTGAGGAGGATTAACCCGAATGTGCATCGCGATTAATGTGAAACCTAGAATTCCCTGGCAGAATTTTACGCATCACAAATGATCCTTTACAACCTGGAAGTTTGATATTTGTTTCATAGCCTATCACAAACCCTTGTCCAACTGTGTGCAATTAAAGCTGGAAGGAACCTGAAAGGACCCTTTCTCGGCTAACCTATCGCGACCTCCATCTTGACGAGTGACGACACCAGCTCCACCGAAAGGGAAACAGCCCCGCGTCGCGGCCCGCGACCAAGGAGTAAGGAACCCCACCATGCCTTCCTCAACCACGGTAGGGACGACATGCGCGCCTGACTACTTCGTTCGAGCTACCTAGCCAGGTATATCTCATAACAAAGAAGCATTGTCACCTTGTCAATCTTACAACTCTCTGCTTCTGCTTCAGGCTGTGCCGCATGATCATCACATTGGCCTGACGACTGCGTTGTCTTATTCGCGATTGATCATATCATTACGACCTCAGTCACTGGAAGCTTCAAACAGCTATCGCGATAGCATCACCCAGATAATCTGAGCCCAATATCTCGTAAATTTAAAGCGCAGAAAAGTATCCAAAGAGACATTATCAAGACCGCGCAATATGAGTGTGTTCGCAACGGTACGATCACTCCATCCACCTTTCAAGCACATGTCCATTCACTTCCCCGAGATTTCACTTGTTCACGCCACTCATAAGTTATTTATATCTAACCAGTCTGCTTCAAACTCATACTTCACTATGCTAATTCATCTATAGAAGAAACCTTTCTCGGCTGTGACCGTCACTATCGAAAACCTCACCTCTGAGTCATATGAAGAGGAGGATCTCAGCGGCATCCCCGAACTTGTTGAAGTCATCACCCTACAAGCCACCGGCCCCGGCGAAGCAGCTCGTGCCATTCGAAAGAAGCTCAAGTATGGAAATGTCCATCGCCAGATTCGTGCTCTAGTTCTCCTTGACGGCCTCATCCAGAATGCCGGTGAGAGGTTCCAGCGCACTTTTGTCGACGAACCCTTACTCGAGCGTCTGCGTGTCTGTGGTACATCCGACCTGTCTGATGTTGCCGTGAAGAACAAGTGCAGGGAACTTTTCCGCTCCTGGTCACAGTATGCTGGAAAGCCGGGGCTGGACAGCCTTGCGAGACTTCATAGGGTGAGCCGGATTTACCTAAAGGTACCAATACGAGATGCTCACTTTTATAGGAACTACCCAAGAGAAAGCAAGCTGTCACCCAGGAGAGGTCCAAAGTCCTGAGGGAGACAGAAGAAAACCCATTCGTCGATGATGAACAAGAAGCTGCTGCAAAGGCAGCCCGTGACGCACGAAACGCTTCGGGTCCTTCTAACGCGCCTTCAGCAACTAGTTCGGTCTTTTCTCATGCACCATCTAAATCCGCATCCGGAACCAGCTCTTTCTTTGGCGGCTCCAAAGACAAGAAGAAGGACAAAGAGAAGGACAAGGCCAAGGGGAAGCGGAAGCCGTTCAACCTTGAGGCTGAGAAGGAACAAATGAAGAGTGTCATCGCTGATTCTTCCATCGCTGCGACAAACTTGATGAATTCGCTTCAAAGCATCAACCGTGAGGTTGAGCGGATTTCAGAAAACCAGGTCGCCGTGGAGCGGTTTGAAGCCTGCAAACTCCTTCGACGAAAAGTGCTGCGTTATGTAGGTTATCTACTGATTTGACCAGGGCGAGCTATTGAGCTAATCATTGTCAGGTCCATCATGTTGAACACGAGCAGTGGCTGGGAGGATTACTCCATGCTAACGACGAGCTCGTTCACGCACTCATGTCATTTGAGCAGTTTGATCGATCCATAGATGCGGACAGTGACTCGGACGACGAGCTTGCTGAGCAAGCTCACCTCTACCGGAGTATGTATTAGCTTGGCTTTTGTATAAGACACGACTGACTCTTCGCAGTGGCTACCATCAAGGGCAAGGAAGCTATGGCCAAAGCTGGGCACTCTCCAACCACTTCGCAGCCTCCTGATATCTCTCAACTCAACATCTCGTCTCCTCCTACACACTCTGCTCCTCCTCGTCCTCCTCCCATGTCGAAGCCAGCCTCAAACCTGCATCCCCAACCTCCAAGACCGGTCGCCGCTCGTGCTGCGCTTAAGGACGACGAAGATGACGATGACGACCCGTTTGGGGATGCTCATGCACTCGAGACGCCTTTGAATGAGCGTGATCAGCCTAAGTGGTAACATTCAAAGTGCATCAATTCAATTTTAGTTATTATATCAGCCAGGAGTAATGGCATGGTATGTCAGTTACATTGGTCAATTCCAATCAGTCTAGCGGAATTCAACGAACTTCGACATCGATGTGTTCCTCTTCCAGTTGCTTGATCTTTCGTGACCGTACACTGAAGGACAGGCTCTTTGGCATGGTACACTATTGATGCTTACATACCTACTCACCAAAGTCTCAAGTTCAACTGTATAGGGTGATAATATTCTGATCCCGAATATAGTATAATTATATCCAACAAACATCCTATCCTCAACCCCAACTCACAATCAGCTTAAGCTTGAGCTTATCAATATAGGCTTAATGAATACCAAGCCGCGACTCATACATATTCTGCAGTGGTTGTGCAAAACACACAAGCTGCTGCACGAGTCATCGTGATTGCTTTCTTTCTTGTCGAGCTAGGCGCCAGAAAATCCATACCCCTAAGCTCACCGGTACATGTGTTCCATTCATCAAGCCTTCCATCTCACCTACAAACGGACCCAATGATAATATCCCTTCAGCTTACTAGTTACCAACTATGGAAGCATTATAGTGTTGGGTCCCTGGTCGCTCCGACAACTTCCAGACCGCCTCAGGTCCGTGCTCCGCGATATACTGCGGAACGTGCAGGAAAGATGCATATATTGCATGGAGTACCGGCTACACCGTTCATCTTTACGAAGCAAGCGGCAGGATGCAAACGGAATTATTTGCGTTGTTCAGATCTTGCGGTCAGTAGAGAAGAAAACTGTCACCGACTGTTGTGTTTGACAATGCACCGTCTTGCAGCAGCAGCAGCAGCAGCAGCAGGGGACCATGGCCGGGGGGTAAAAGCAAAGGAAAAAGAAAAACAATCTGTGAGGATGTCGTATATCTGACGCAGTAGATAGCCCGTTATGCGACAAGTGTAATTGACGTCTGTGGGCACTCCATTCCGCATTTAATTGATACTGATACCTTGGATCTACAACTCCAACCACACTGGCAATTTACACTTTCGTCACGAGACGTAAATGCAATCCACACGAGAAAGAAGCAATGTTGGGTCGAGAACACAGATCTACGTGTTAGAGATTGCCGGGATCGTCATGACAAGATTTTGTTTGATGGACAATAACAGACATAGCCGTGATTAGATATAATCTTTCTTAAACCTCGTTCGCAGGGGGGGAATAGCCATGATACAGGTTAATCGAGATGGCACGTCCTTGATCAGTTGGCCGAAGCTTTTTCTTGATCGACATATCCGTCTCGCTTGAAAGCAGGTACACATGTACTGCATGGCAACCTGACTCTCGATTTGCACATCTCGGGGGATGCTAGAATGGTCCGTTTTGCCAGCCTCTACTAGCAAAGATCATATCAGTACCTGGTCATTTTGACAGTGGTTGTAATTACACCTGGCCATGCTCCTAGACTTGACTTGGACCTGATGAACGGTGACAGGATGAGACAGACTGTTTGGAACCACCAGGAACGCATGCGTCCGTTCTCAAACCGCGTCGACGGCAATCTCAGCCCGGACCATCAAAAACTAGTGGAGTCCTGCCCACTCACTCACTCGTGGAGTATACCAATGGAGTGATTCAAGAGGTTGCAGGAAATTAGGTACTTAGCCCCAACGACACGACACGACACGACATTTGTGACCTTGTTTGCGCTGATGAAATTGGGCAGCCTTGAATAATCGTCCATTTTCAAAGCCAGCCGCCGCCCCCACCTCACCAAAGGTTAGTGTAGTGAGATGATGGACCAAGGCTGTATTGTAAGCACTGTATGTAGTGGTTATCTTGGTACCTATTGAAACGGTGTTCTAGAGAGTAGGTGGGTGGTATGCGAAAACCAAGGGTCGTATCTGGGGAACTTGATCAAAGGGCTCAAAACGTCAAATCGCGGCAGACGCAAGCAAACATACCATACAGAGCACAGTACATAACTACATACTGACATCGAACAAAGCCCTCGTGGCAGCCCTGGGCTGGAGACACCCCTGCATTGACAGTGGCATGGTGTGGTGGAGGGGAATAATCTTAAGTCAACACCCCCCTCCTCTCTCCCTGCATTGCATTTCAGCCCTGGAAGAATGAGAATGAGAATGACCGCCCTGGCCCACGTCACTCACTCTTTGACCTCTAGTGCTCCACTGCTTCTGGAAGCCTTCCATTATTTGTTTCACCGTCTGCGAAATCTGAGCACGTTCCTGAGGTGAGAAATATATCTTTCAGGGTCCACCCTGGAACAACAGGACAACGGTCGGCCACCCGGTTGGTTCAAGTACTGCAATAAGATGAAGTGACGAGAACAAAGGCGATGGTGAGGTACGTTTTGGACATGAATCAATGCTAAGCTCAGCCTTGAAATCCTTAGTGTAAATTTCGGAGTGATAGAGTTCTAAGCAACGGAACTTCTGCACACCGGCAGTTCAATGGGTTAGCTATCATATCATATAAAATAGCTGCCATACTTTACACTAAACTTTATAAGAACATTAATAAAAACAACAAGAATATAAAAATAAACCAACATTTTAAAAAGATACTATCATAGACCCTCCAGCTATCCTTTCGAGAACGCGGTGAAATGTCGATCATGGAGCAGTTTGTACAAGCGTCCGCCCCACGACCCAAGTTTAGAGCCGAGCTTGAGCGCTTTGTACGTTCGAGGCAACGTCGAGTCATGGCATGGTTGCGCCGTTTTAGGATTGATAGAGCTCTGATGAGATCGACAAAGGGCGTCGCAATATGTTTGCAAAAGCTGAGAAAGCCTTGGCCAGCCATCTTTCTCACTCAGCGGAAGGAAACAAATTGTATCATGGAGCCTCCGGTGTAAGTCCTAGGCACTACAGGCTAATGAACAAAGGTGTTTCAGAAACCAGTCTTTGTTTGGCTGCGGTAACCATGCTTCAGGTGACACAAGATGCTATTTTCGTAGTATGGCCATACCGAAAAAGGTGGCTCATTGCAGCTGGCGTACGGAATTTCGAGTATGAAGCAAAAGATATTGGCATTGTCAAGAGGCCGGGAGTTTGGGGCATCCGCGCTAGTACGGAGAATATAATGCCAAACTGTTTCACCCATGCCTCGAGTCTGTTAAGGTGATTGCCAGACGAAGATAAGGAGCTAGAAATGGGTATTCGTACCGCCGCCAAGCCTTCTGCATTTCAATCATGAAGCCGCTCGTGCTCTTTTTGGTATCGGTGCATCGCCTTCACCGAGATTGGCGTGCGGATGGCGGGACGAACGGACTGGAATGGAGTCCCTGCTGACGTCTCCCGCGCCAGACTCACCAATACATACATGCTGGGGGGAGGGATTGTGGACAAAACCCTGCAACTATCAAGAGGGGTGCAAGGGGGAAGGCCCTTGGAGCCTCAACGGCCTAGGCGTGCGCGGCGTTTCTAGAAAGGCTTTAGGATTCTTCGTTGCACAGTCGGTCGTTGTGACACATGTTTGAGTGGCTGAGCAAACAAGAGTCTCGAGATGGGACATCCCCAAGCCACAGGTGCTACTCGGCCGTCATTGTATTACCCTCTCTTAAACTGTTTGTGTGCTTATTATCGAGCTGATGAAGCCAACAGTTGATGGTTAGATGATAGACATCAGCTTGAGGCGTGAAGTATGCTGGTGGTAGGAATTGCATGGGGTTGAAGCACTGTGGGCTGTTGGAGTGCTTCGCCAATCTCCTTGTTATTCTTTGCCTCCCATAGTCGTAAGATCTGATATATGTGAAAGACTTTATCCGGCTGTTCTTACATATTTCAACGTATGAGGTTGTTGACTTAACCCCCACGCCGGCACGGGCAAAAGTTCCCCAGCCAGTAAAGCCAGCTTCTGCATTAACTGCAGGATGATCCGCGAAGCATAAGGAGGCAAGTTCTGGGGTGCAGAACAAGGCTCGTTGCGATGGGAGCCGTAACGGAGCCGCAGCTTATTTATGCATGCATCCCACTGCCTTTGTTACTGATGCACAGCTCGTGAATGACGTTTTGAGCCATTGCGATTCTGATGTCTGGATCAAGGGCCGATCCCGAATATTGTGTAAATCGAGTTGTGTCGAGTCGAATGATTGAGGCTGTCATAGCCATGTTGTTTTAGACAGATAGTTTGCTTAGCTCGCGCTAGGCAAGCCATTACTAGTCAGGTCTGTCAGCAGATAGCCACAAAGTAAAAAAATACTCGGCCACCTCGTCCTCATTTTGATTCCCGTGAGCCTGCAGCTCTTGGACGGATGGGCGCTGTTGCTGCCGCTCTCTTACCAACCCCTCCGTCACCTGATTAGGTATTCAAACTACACACCGCAAGCAATGGACTTTTCGAAAGCCGACAGAACATACATATGGAATCAATCCATGCTCTTGCAGCACGGGGCAAATGGAGATGGGGCCCCGGGAGCATGGGGCAAGGGCAAGGGCGGTATAGAACACACACATGAGACGTCTAATGCAATGCATACACAGAAGGTGAGGGTGATGGTGAGTGGGAGAGTCCGAGCGGGATCACGTAAAAGAAGTCTGTTGTTGTGCAAAGGTGGGACGGGAAGCAAAGAGATGAGATTGCGGAGAAGATTTAAGTAAGGCAGGTATCTTAGAGAGGTTAATACAGGCATCTCTTACGAGGGGGGTGGGAAGCTTCAATTGGAAAGTGTGATGGATCGGAATGAGAAAGTGGCATCGAAGGAAGGAGAGAAAGAAGCTCAATGGAAGGAAGGATCAGTACTCCGTATGCTCGGGCGCAACGCTACGCTCGGCCTCTTCTTGTCACAATGCGCTAGATCCGACCATTGTTCCAGAAGGTTTCTCGAAACCTTCCATAATAAGCTAGCGCGACCGGTCAGGCGTAGATGAATCCAATCAGAGATCAGGATAAGAAGAGCCCGTATTTTTTCCCTGTCGCCTTCCACTTTCTTGTCTACTCAAAATCTTTAGTGTTTGGCCTGATGCACCCCTTTCACACGGAACATCATCTACAGCAGGCGCGTCATGGTGGATCGTATCGACCTACAGACGTGTCAAACTATTTCTTATTATTTTAATTGTCGACTGTCATATGCGCCGGCACCTGCAGCGCGTCGGGCGCTTGCGGGGATGATCGACAATCTGTTTGGAGATGGCGGCTCACGGTTACGACCAGCAGCCAAAGCTCCGAAGCTAAAGCAGAACAGGTGTGTAAGCGGTGTAAGAGCATTTGTTCCTTCTCGAAGGCAAATGGATCATGATGAAACCTCTGGAGCCTCAGGTACTGACGAATCAGTCCCACCTCAGCCCACTACAGCTCGAGGTATATCACACAGTGCAGGGTTACTGACTCCAACGCCGGGGAGCGCCCAGACCATCCGCATCAGATCCGATTGGGCGTATGAGATGAATCTCATGTTCTGGGATGGACGACAATTGATCCTTGTGCGGGTGTGAAGCAAACATCCCTATCCCACGACCAGCAGATTTATGCGCGTTGCATGCATTGATGAGATGGTTCCCGGGCTATCGCAGGGAGAGAGCTGAGCGAGCCGTGAGACCGCTTTGGTTGGGCGGACCATTGAATCATCGGAACTTCCAGTTGGAGCCAGGGTGGGATCGTAAGCACTGCAATGCTAATTTAGGGGCAGTCTCTGTCAACACAACTCTAGCGAGCAAACGCTCAACTAGCTCTCCCCGAGATGGTCTAATTATTATTGAAGAACAAAGAAGACGAAGCCACCACTATCGACTAACAAAGGCCAGGTGACCATATCGAGATTACATCATGTCAAGTCTACCACAGATTCAGGCGACGCTCCATCAAGCGTCGAGAGGCCCTGAATCGCTTTCACCGAGATTTCAAGTATCGTACGCATGGCTGGAGATTAGCGTCAATCAACAACCCAGGACCTTCTGGAGTCTTTTGTCGCCTATGGCGCAAGTAGGAGACGTTTGTCAAAACGCTGCCAAGGGTGAGGTAGGCTTTTGAGTGAGGCAAGCCACGCTAAGGTAGGGGAGCATGGACGTTTAATTCTTCTGGAAGCCAGATCTGCCTACACGACAGCTGCCGCCTTGTCTGCTCTGTACCCTAAGCCTTGACAGCGACAGCCCAACATCAGCTGTAGGCAAGCTTTGACCCGCGCCCAAGTTGACGGGCCCGTTTGAAATCCCCTGGACAAAGAATTGGCTGGGGGGCACACACGCCAGGACGGCCCGACAGGGTACAGGAAGGGTTCATGACGTCTGCCCTGGAGGGCAGGGTGGAGCCAAGGAGAGCGATGCGTTGTTCATTGCTTGCAAACAGGGGGATCGAATTGGGTCGAACATCAAACAACGGGAACTGGGTCAGAGGGAGGTCTGTTCACGTTCCCGAGGAAAGGGAAACAGGAACAGCGGCCAGGAACAGTCAACAAAGAATGGCTTGCATATACACGGAACACTGTATGGCCACGCAACATCGGGCTCAACCTGTTTGGATGCTGTATTGGGCTAACCTTGTTCGCTAACCTCATGATAGTTTGCTGTTTCGACACACAAAAGGGGAGAATGGTAGTAGTAATGGGGCGTCCAGTCGCAACTGAAAATGATATGACGGCGGCCTAACTGGTGAAATGTAGCAGGGGAAACGAACGATGGACTATATCTAGGGTCACTCGAGCTGACTAGGGCTGGCCTGTCTTTGAGATGCTCGTTCGCTGCTTTCAGCAACGGCCCCGAATATTCACAACATATGAGGATGACCACGCAACGGCTCTACAGGAACGTTTCCAAGCCAGTTGTTATTTACAGATTGTCATGGGCAGTCCATGGCTGGTTGAGGCGGCGCCGCGGCCGGGGAAGGCCCTGCATAAGAGTGCACTGTTCGAATGCACTGTATACAGCACTAACGGGGGACGGGAGATTTCTAATTTGTGCATCATCGAAGTGGACTCAGCAGCACAACGGGAGCCATCTCTTCCGAGAGCCAGGCTACCCAGGCTACCCAGGCAGCCAGGGCACCTGTTCGTTCGTTCCCAGTGGAGGGGTTTTCTTTTCTTTTCTTTTTTGCTCCCAAATCTTTGGGCCATCCTTGTCACCACGGCATTGCGGGTACGTATACCCAGCGATCTATCTCCCGCCTTTTGGCATTTCTACCAGAATATGCCTTTTTACAGACTACGAGTGCGTCTTGCATATGATGAAAAGAGTGACCGCCACAACAACGATTTGAGGCCGGTTTTGAAGGCCTAGCCCTCGTTCTTTGTGACGTCTGGTGCATGCGCATCCTGGTTGGTTTGAGGTAACTGCTCCCTCTATCAGCTGCTCGCTTTATTAAAGTAAAATATCTAGGTACCTTAGGTTAGTAGTGAGCGCACTCTCTAGTCATTGGATCGCGCTCGCGACCTTGTCCCAGTTACAGCTCGTGATTTCGAGCCCCTTCATTTTGTAATTCCCCCACTGTTGCAGCACGTCGATCAGTCGTTTGTTGATTTGCACTCGAGTTTTGCCAACCCTCGTCCTGTGCTATCCATGTCACCGTCTCTCTGGTAAGATCTGGTGCACAGAGCAAACATCCACTGCGAGATCCAGTTCAAACGAAACCTACGAAGGGCACAATGTGAAAGGAGAGGAAAAAAATAAAATAAAGAAAGAAAGCAAAGACGGAAACCAGGCTCAAAGGATCGACTACAATCTTGATTACAATAAAAAAAAAGAAACTGGTTTTATACCTGCATCTGTTGGTACGTTGCCATGATACCATGATTCTTTGTTCGAACTACAACAGCAAGCAATGTACCTATTTCCCTTTGAATCTATTTCCGGCTCTGTTAGGTCGGTCAGCCTGACTCTGTATCTTTCTTGGCTAATAACCTATCCTATGCTTTATTCTTATTTCCCTAATCCCTGCTTTCCTTCAATATGCGGTGCGGCACTCGCGCTCACGTTGGGCTGAAGCAGAGGTCGGGCGGTTTGCACGGCCGCCGCTATACTGAGTCTAAGTCCGAGCCTGGGTCTGCGCTGGACCACCCATTCCCGCTATTCACGCCTTTTTCAGGTCGCCTCCCCTGTCACTTTCACCTGTTGTGGGAGTGCGAGCTTTTCTCCTTCTCACACTCAGTAGACCCCCCTCCCACCCCAAGCTAGCTCCACCCTAACTTCCCCTTACACACTCCCACTTTCAAATCCCGGCGCTGCCTTGTGCTTGTCACGTCCCGCCATAGGGACCCGTCCTGGAACCTGACATAAAGACTTGGCCCCTACCTGGTCCTCGATCATCGCATCAACTTCTTTGGTCTATTTTACCTCGCATTCCCGTCTCTCTTCGTTGTATCTGTTGTCGTACATCTTGACTTCGGCGATTGCTAACAACGTTTATCCGTCCTTCATCTTTGCTCTGCTCTGTCCTGCCCTGTCTTAAAACATATATATCCCTTCCCCGGCATCGCGGCTGACCCTTTTACGGTACCTGCATCTAGAACCACTGGCCTGTGAACAGACCACCTCCTGATCCCTTCCCTTCGCGCCTGTGAACGACTACAACTACATCCCACGTCCGCCGTCGCCTTTGAGAGCCGCAGTGTGAATTAACGTTGACGAGAGTTTCTGTTTTTTCCCCCTTCTGTCGACTCTTCATTGCGAACAGCAGATCGACGGTGTATCATAGCATTACTGTGGAGTGTGCAGAAAAAATTTAATTATTTTTTGCCTAACCCCCGCGGCACTCGTTTTCCACTTTACACCTTGCGCGTTGGATCAGGCTTCACCTACAAAAGAATCGTGTCGCGATCGATAAAAATCAACGACAACTCTTGCCTGTCGCCGGTCGACCTCCCTCCTCCTCCTTCGTCCGATATCTCACCGAAAAGCGGTCTGCAAGCTTTGACGCCCACTCTCGCGGTGCGACCATACACGTCATTTGTTTGTATACAAACGCGGAAAGGTAAGTCGCATATTTGTCTTTTCGGCCCTGAAGACTCGAGTGGATCTTGGAGGATACAGAAGCCTGACTCCCTGGTGACTGGTTGGATCGGCTCCAAATGCACTGGCATTTGCTGAATCATCTGCCGGTCTCTTCGGGGTGAGACTGCTGATGTTGGCACATCGAGAATCAAACATGGCCCTCCAGCGATACGATACCTGAACCAAGTCACTGACCATGCATCTTTTCTGCAGTTACCGTCAGCTTCACCGCCTTCCTGCTGTGATCCGTAACTTGTGAGCGCCCTCGCACATCCACTTCCCCAAACGCGCCACGTCTTCAGCTGGCACTCCACACCATCTTGAAGATGAGCGGCATGCGATCACCAGCTCCTACGGAGATTATGGACATCACCAACATGCTCAATAAAAAAGGTCAAATGCAACAACTCACTCCCGGTCTCCTCGATCACCACCAACAATACCAACACTCCTTCGTTAAGCACGAACCCGGTATGGAGCGATCCGCCTCTCCTCACGGCTCCGAGCACTCGGCATATTCAAACCCACACAGCATCGCACGAGCCTACCCTTCGCCGTCTACGATGCAAGCGCCGATGCATATACCAAACCCAATGCCCGCCGCCATGTCGCTCCCTGGCTTCCCCGAGATGCCCAACATGGGCGGAATGCACCCTCAGATGCACATGCAACAGATGCCTCAACAGCCTCCGCCTCCTCCCCAGCAGCCCATCAAGGCCTACCCATGCAGCACTTGCGGAAAGGGATTCGCAAGACGAAGCGATCTGGCCCGTCACGGTAAGTTGGAAGGATATGAAACCCGGGGATAAAGCTGACCTGTAATAGAGCGCATTCATAGCGGTGTGAGGCCTCATGTCTGCGACTGGCCCGGTTGTGGAAAGCAGTTCATTCAAAGGTCTGCTTTGACTGTGCATCAGCGAGTGCACACTGGTGAAAAGCCTCATCATTGCGAGACTTGCGCCAAGGTTTGTACAAGTGTTTCCCTGACCATAGTCACAAATGCTAACAAGACATAGCCTTTCAGCGACAGCAGCTCTCTCGCCCGACACCGCAGGACACATTCTGGAAAGCGCCCTTACAAGTGCCCCTACGCCGATTGCCAAAAGACGTTTACTCGTCGAACTACCCTCACTCGCCACCAGAACCACCACAGCGGCACGATTGAGGAGGCTGCCGCCGCGACTGCTGCTGCTCTCGCTGCGTCAAAGCCTAAGGGAATGTCGCAGGCTCGATCTGAGAGCGATCATATGTCCAACCACGGCTCGCCCATGACAACTCCCTCTCCCAGCCAGCGAACAATGTCCATGTCGCCTAGTGTCGATCTCTCGGGTGCGAACAGCATCCCTCGTCACCCTGGCGACTTCCAGTATCTCCAGCAGAATGGTTCTCTGCCCATGCACATGCGCGTTGGCAGCCCTACGTCCACCTCGTCTGGCGGCTACAACATGATGCGACCTACATCGCACCCAACTAGCTATGGCCCTCCCCCGACTCTGGAGCCCAACCTGGAGCACAGTCAAGGTACTCCTAGCAGCAATGGCGGAAGCCCTCACATGGCCAACGTCGGTTGGCAGTCACCTTCGCACATGCAATCGCCTTCGCAGAACAATGCCAGCTATGTGTATCCCGATCCTTCGGACGCGTACCCCGCCAACCCTGCCATGAACCAAATGTACTATGGTGCCGCTACCCACATGCGACGACCTCAGAGCGCTGAGCCTGGACTGGTACACATGGCTTAGATGGACCTCGAACCACTTTTCAGAGCGTGCAGTGCTTCGACGTCAAATGATGAATTGAAGCAAGCCTATTGATACCCTGTATTATTTCAGCTGTGCCTGATGCGGGCACTAAGATCATGGCGGCGTTTTTTCTTCTTGGACTGAATTCCCATACGTCTCGAAGGCCACATCAACTGATATCCAGTTGTATGCTTACCTTTACCTAATATCAATCTCCCCACACACCACCACCACACGATACTATCCACCAAGCGGGCTCACTCCTAGATGGAGCATGTTTAATGTTGATTTCGGCATGGTTTGTTATTTTTTACGCGGTTGTTTTTTGTCTTTATTGATTCCCCCTCGTATTGATGCTTTTCATTTCTTTTTGTTCAAGTATCACATAGACTGGCGGCCGGCAATCTTATGACGATGGACAGGACATTGTCTGCATGACGCACGTACGCAAGGGAGGGGAGTTACACTGGAATATTTGCTGTTTTTCTTCTTCAAACCTGAATGCAAAAGCATCAGAGACTTAAGAGACAGCAGGCATCATGGAAGCACAAGACGCTGGCTTGTTTGTGTACTTATTATGTAGACTTGGACTTTGGGGCTGGGAGCCAACAACATAGACTTGATTTTTACTGCGATGAATATTACTATGTATCAACTCAGCCAAAAAGGGCTTTCCCGTTTACTCGCAATGTTTGCGTGCTAGCTCATACGTGACCATGTCTAATTGATGATCACAAGCCACTAACTAGGTAACTAACGCTAAGATATCCTAGACTGTCCTGTAGTTCTCCAGAAGTGATTCGGAAATGCATCGGCTATCACTCCTTGGCAAAGCCCTTTGTCAACCATCATGACGTCGGTGTAAATTTCGTAAAGCCACCACAGCACGCGATTGACAGGTCTAGAATGGCCTTTTCCACAAGCCTACAAACCTACAAACTAACAAAACACGAAACTACGCCATTTTTTAAAATAAGAAAGGCGTCCTGGAACATTCTATCTTTGAGCTAATTCCCAGTAGCGCTAGTTTGTTTTGGACCCAGGCCCCCCAGAGACAACAGTGGCTGCGGGGGTGGTAATATTTTTTTTTTTTTTTTTTTTTTTTTTGATTTTCTGATTATTCATCGCAGACATATTCAATATTCGACATGCGGCCACGATGAGCGGGGATAAGGTCAATATGCGAGGATCGTGCAGCTTGTGAGGCATGTTGCGAGGATTCTACTGGTTTTCCGATATGCCACAATGCTTGAGTGCTTTTCAAGGTCACCCCTGGTAGACGGAGGTGAGAAGTGAGAAGGACGGAGAAGAGGAGGAGGAGGATATTTATTCTTATATATCCTTTGTTCAGATGGAGGACGTGTGGCTTAGTTCTCTAGATCTATGATGGTTGTCCAAGAGTGAAATCTTTTTGAGTTTGTCGTGAGCAAGTAATACATATCCCAATATCAAAAGACAAAGATTCGAAAGATTTACAAGAAACAGCCTCATCATACATCCCCAATTCTCTCTATTTTCTTTTACATAATGCTCTTGGACATTGTCGTACACGGAGACATTCTCTGTCCATGGTGTTTTCTCCAAAAGAAGAGCCTGGAACAAGCCATGGAGCGATATCAAGCACTTCACCCCGAAGTAGAATTCGACGTCCGGTGGAAACCCTTCCTTCTCTATCCCACATTACGAAGAGGTAACTCGTCCAACTATATCCTTAATCTTCCCAAGCTAACGCTCTCTATTTCAGGTGAAAAACGCGCCCTCTATGAGAAGCTCATGTCCCCCGAGAAACTCCGCGTCTTCACATCCCGTCTCCAAACCCTGGGCGCCCAGCACGGCATATCCTTCTCCGTGACCGGCAAAACAGGTCCTTCACAACCAGCCCATCGGCTCATCGCTCTAGCACTGGAGACCCGCGGTGAAAGTGTTCAGTCTGATGTTCTTGATGCCCTCTTCCGCGGACACTTTGAACACGGCGCCAACATCGCAGATGAAGCGTGGCTGATGCACGTGGGACGAACAGAGGGCGGACTCGAGGACAGTGCTATAAAGGCCGTGCTGCAATGTCCCGAGGCGGGACAGCTGCTCGAGGAAGAAGTGCGGAGTGCCGCTGTGGGAGGTGTAGAAGCCGTGCCGTGTGTCACGGTGCAAAATAGGTTTCGCGTGGGAGGGTTCCAGGAAGCAGACGTTTTTGAAGGCTTGTTTGACAAGATACGGCGGGAGAATAGGTAGATAACAGCATGCAACATTTGACAGAACGATTGTGGCATATGAGGCGAAAGGAGTTATTGGTTAAAGAAATCATGGTATTGACTAAAGACTTATAAATGTTGCCGCTTCCCTTTCTACCTGTCGCTGTTCCATCGCGTCATGCCATTTTGTCTTTTTTGTTTGACAAAAAATCTGTCACATACCTAACGCCAAAAAAAAACAAATAATCCGTCCCTTGTATCGTAGATAATCGACCAAACGCCAAGAATAAACCTGCAGCGTCAGTCGTCCTTTATCGTCGCATGCCACTGTAGTCCTGCATGAGATGCGCCATGTGCACATTGGTCGCCTTTCCAATCCTGTTGCCCTTTCGCCTCTTCTGCACCTTAGGCTTGTTGGCTTGCCCCTCCTTCGCCTTGCGCGGATCCTCGCTCGTAGGCTTCTGCCCGACGCTGACGAGCTTGCGGTGCATCTCGTCGATGGGTGGGAGCTGAACGCGCTGCCACATGGCCTGGAACTCGGGCTGCACGCTGTGGTGTAACGAGGGGTCGTTGGGCCATACATAACGCGGCAGGTTATCCTTCTTTGTGCGCACCACGAGGATCTTGTGTTTGCGCTCTAGTGCGGTGATGGTATCTTCGCAGTCGGGCCACCCGTCCTTGAGATCTTTGACAGACACGCCTGAAGCGTCAGTCTTGGCTTGCAGATGAGCCAGAAGCGACGTGGCATCCTTTACGTTGGGGATGATGGGACGGTGGGCGTATAAGCCCGTCTTCCATGTCTGCTCGCTCAAGCTCGCATCAGGCTTCCACTCAACACGAGGATGACGCCGCAAACCCTCCGCCAGCTGACTCTTGTGCTCATCGTCGTAGTTCCTCAGACTAAGATGGTCGATAATCTCGGTAATGGTCTTTGCGTCACCCTTCTTCTTGAGGTACTCGACAGCAAATGTCATCTGCGTCTTGACCTCTGCGCCATAGCCCGTGAGCTGCGGCTGCGAGTAGGGAACTTCGGGCGCGGCATCTCGTTTTCGCTTGGAGGTCGGGGTATTAGGATCGGATGCGGCAGAAGGCGAGGGCGAAGGAGGAGCGAGTGATGGCGGCGCAAGAGAAGAGGCTTTGTTGGTGGATGGATTCGAGATCTTTGCTGCGGCTGCTGAGAGAGTGCCCTTGAAGGCGTTTGCCTGCCTGTCGAGATACGACGACATGGTGGCTGTGGAAGAGAAGAAGAAGGGAAAAAAAAAAAAGAATGGATTCTCTCTGTATCTCGGTGTAGTCTTGTAGGTATTTGTAGAGTTCTGCGTCAAAGGAGAGACGACGGCGGGAAACAAAGGAATAAAGAAGTGAAGTGAAGAGTGAGAGGTAAGCTCTAAGTTTGGACTGACGTTGATCCGGGTGAAGCGAGGCTGATAGTTTGCAAAGTGTGGCGCTACAGTGAGCAGGGGTTATGTAACACAGGCTCACAATCACTGGGGCAGTGAGGCTCAACAGTTACTTACCTATCTAGATACTGGATTGAGCAAGTGATTGAATTGAGGATGACAATTGGATGAAAATTATTTTAGATTTCAAGGGGAGGATCTGAGCTTCAAATATATGATTGAGAAAGTTTTATAACTCTTTTAAAAGTTAAATAATACATCGGTATGGTTTTACAGCAAGACTTACATGTACCCCGTGAGCGCATTGATGCAGCCAGATTGCACTTCCAATCAAATCAAATAGACAGAAACAAAAACAAAAAGTGGCATGGTCATGACCGTGTCATCAATTAAAAACAGTTGATACATATTTAAACTGCCCTCGAAATCTTTTCTCGTCTTGATTGTCGAAAAGATATCCCTTCCTCATGCAACACCGTGCTCCATAGGTGGTCTGAGATTGCGCATGAGTCGCGCCTCAGAATGGGTCTCGTTCTGCGATCCTTATCTTTTTTTTTTTGGTCGCCCGTCCCGTTTCCCCCCAACAAAAAAAGTTTAACAGAAAAATGGATGAAAATCAGGAAATGAGTTTCGCCTGGAGAACAAGCCCGCCCAATCTTCTCATCATGTCCAAGCCGGGGTAAGCTACCTATCGTACCGAAACTGCAAGGTACCTAGATGTGCGCCCGTCGTCTATTGCCAGAGGCCTAAAACTCCTCAATGCGTTCAGTTGGTCAGTCGCCCAAGACCTGCATTGATGCCGTAGCAAAATCAAAAAAGAAGTTCTTTTTTCTTCTTCTCTTTTCTCCTTCATGTGATGCGAATTTTAGTTTTTTTTTGGAAAGAAAAAGGCGCTCATGCGGAGGCTTGGCCGTTAGCCTCGGACTGCTTCTGGAGGTAGTTGTAGGCAACATAGGCGAGGAACCCTCCAGCAACTACGATAGCGTACAGGCTCAAGCTGGTACCGGCAGGGTCAGACTTGCCGCTGCCCTGGTTCGAGTTGGCGACTTGACGCTTGGGACCCTCCTCACCAGGCTAGAGTGACAGATGTTAGCCATTGATCTTGGTGAGAAACGGATACAACTTACAAGGCGCTTGAGCTCACCGACGAGAAGACCGTCGAGGACTTCTCGGGCCTCATCACTGTGGCCAACATCTTCAAAAGCCTCAGTGCCATCTTGGCCGGCAACGTCGAGCATGACCTCCTCACCACCGCTGAGTATGATTGTTAGCATTCAATGTGAACGACAGCGCAGCTAAGATGAGTGAACGTACGGGTGCTCGTCAAGGAACTTGGTACAGTCGTAGACCTTGTCGTGAATCACCAAGTACATGTCGCTCGAGGTGTTGTGCTCGGCAACATCCTGCATAGTGAACTCCTTTGTCGCGGACATGTTTGCGGTATTGGTATTGATATTGTTCTTGTCTTTACTGACGGTCGTGAAGAGAATTAGTTTGGTCGAGGGTCTTGTTCAGGAGCTGTCGTCGCACGGGTGCAGATGAAGAGGAGGTGAGGATGGAAGAAGGAGGAAGAAAGTCTAGAGCAGAAACGAAACAAGTGGCAGAAAGTCACAAGCAACCCGAGCCCGAGCCCGCCTAAGAAGATAAGGGTATGATCGGCAAGCCCGAGCAACTGCTCGGGGGGGTCAGTTTTCCTAAGCTTTATTACATAAATAGGCTTAACGTCTTACCTTTCTATTCTAAGAACCGTTTTTAGGGCATTTTTAGGCATAAAGTATAAATAAATAAGACTTCTTTCTTTATATAAGCCTATTTAAGAGGGAGGATATATTTAATTAATAGGGGGGTCTATAAATTATTATATAAGGGTAAGATATTAAGTAAAATCCCTATTTTTTAATATTTTCTATTAATTTATAACTTAAGTATAAAAGCGCCTAAATTAACTTTTTTAATAGCTATTATAATAGCTATT